>WNWK01004447.1:0-72500 GCA_009830355.1 Cherax destructor | reverse complement strand
ATATCTGACATAGATATGTAAGCCACAGCACCGTGTCTTCCTTTGCTAATGATACTCAAATTTGCATGACAGTGTCATCCATCGACGACACTGCAAATCTTCAAGCAGACATCAACCAAATCTTTAAATGGACCTCAGAAAACAATATGAAGTTCATGGAAGACAAATTTCAATTACTCCAATATGAAAAACTCGAGGAAATTAAAAATGGAGTATAAAATAAATTTCCACCACATAATACCTGGAGAGAGTTCCGGGGGTCAACGCCCCCACCAGGCCTCATGGTGGATCAGAGCCTGATCAACCAGGCTGTTACTGCTGGCCGCACGCAGTCCGACGTACGAACCACAGCCTGGCTGGTCAGGTACTGACTTTAGGTGCCTGTCCAGTGCCTGCTTGAAGACAGCCAGGGGTTTATTGGTAATCCCCCTTATGTAAGCTGGGAGGCAGTTGAACAGTCTTGGGGCCCCTTACACTTATTGTGTTGTCCCTCAACGTGCTAGTGGCACCCCTGCTTTTCATTGGGGGGATGTTGCATCGTCTGCCGAGTCTTTTGCTTTCATAGGGAGTGATTCTCGTGTGCAAGTTTGGTACTAATCCCTCTAGGATTTTCCAAGTGTATATAATAATGTATCTCTCCCGCCTGCGTTTTAGGGAGTACAGGTTTAGGAACTTCAAGAGTTCCCAGTAATTGAGGTGGTTTATCGCAGTTATGCGTCCGTGAAGGTTCTCTGCACATTTTCTAGTTCAGCAATTGCACCTGCCTTGAAAGGTGCAGTTAGTGTGCAGCAATATTCCAGCCTAGATAGAACAAGCGACCTGAAAAGTGTCATCATGTAAAGGACCTGGGAGTGATAATGTCAGAGGATCTCACTTTCAAAGATCACAACAATTGCTGGGAAAATGATAGGATGGATAATGAGAACCTTCAAAACTAAGGGTGCCAAGCCCATGATTCTCTCCAATCGCTTGTTCTCTCTAGGTTGGAATATTGCTGTACACTAACGGCCCCTTTCAGGGCAGGCGAAATTGCAGACCTGGAGAATGTACAGAGAACTTTCACTGCACGCATAAGTACCTAAATTACTAGAAATGGTAGAAGTCCTTTCATTTGTACTCACTGGAATGTTGGTGAGAAAGATACATGGTAATATTAATACACTTGGAAAATCCTAGAGGGACTAGTCCCTACGAAAGCAAAAAACTCGCAGGACAGCGTTGTATGACCCTAGTAGGTTTAGTGCTTCTTTTTTTATAATAATCAGCGGGAGATGCAACATCCCCCCACAATGAAAAAGCAGGGACACCACGAGTAGGCTAAGAGAACACAGTGTCAGGGGCCCAAGACTATTCAACTGCCTCCCAGCATACATAAGGGGGATTGCCAATAGATCCTTGGCTGTCTTCAAGAAGGCACTGGATAGGCACCTAAAGTCAGTACCTGACCAGCCGGGCTGTGGTTCTTATGTCGATTTGCGTGCAACCAGCAGTAACAACCTGGCTGCTCAGGCCCTGATCCACCTAGAAGCCTGGTCAAAGACCGGGCCGCGAGGGACCCCCGAAGCCCCCTCTAGGTATGCTATTACACACGTCTGATGGGTGTTAGAGCCATGGTTGCCGGTGAGGAGTTTTATTATCCGAGGATACTAAGAGAGTTTTGTGTTCACTGCGGAGTTGTTGTGGTAGCTGGCATAGTTGGTTCTCTGTTCAGTATGTATTGGTATTACTAGCGTGCTGTGTCTGCCCTTGCCCAGTACAAGACGTTATCAAAACCTTCCTGGACTGTAACGAAAAACAATATAGGCTTCCCTAACCATCTAACTGAAGTTATTTCCTTTACCTTAAATTTTATATTCCTTTCATGAGTTTCGAGAGTCTTACTACTCTCGGAGCCCGGCCATGGGCCAGGCTCGTCTGATGCTTCCCTGGTCAATCAGGCTGTTGCTGCTGGAGGCCCACTGCCCCACATATCCATCATATCCTGGTTGATCTGGCACCTGATGAAGATACTTGTCCAGTTTTCTCTTGAAGACTTCTACACTTGTTCCAACCGTGTTTCTGTTACCTTCTGGTAAGAGGTTGAATAGTCTGGAGGCACTTATTGTCCCCACCGCACCCCTGCTCCTCACTGGGTTTATTTTGCACTTCCTCCCATATCTCTCACTCCAGTATGTTATGGCAGTGTGCAGATTTGGGACCAGGTTCTCGAGTACTCTCTAGGTATATATTATCATGTATCTCTCTCTCAGCTCCAGTGAGTACATGTTCAAGACTTGAAGGCGTTCCCAGTAATTTAAATGCTTTACTGGCTCTGTGGGCCTTAAACAATCTCTGATATTTCTCCTGCCTTGAACGGGGCCATCAATACTGAACAATATTCCAAATGAGGGAGCACTAGCGATTTGAAGAGTGCCACCATTGACATTATTTCCCTTGTTTTGAAAGTTCTCAATACCAGCATACATAAGGGGGATTACCAATAGACCCCTGGCTGTCTTCAAGAAGGCACTGGATAGGCACCTAAAGTCAGTACCTGACCAACCGGGCTGTTGTTCGTACGTCAGTTTGCGTGCGGCCAGCAGTAACAGCCTGGTTGATCAGACCCTGATCCACCATGAGGCCTGGTCTCAGACTGAGCCGCTGGGGCGTTGACCCCCGAAACCCTCTCCAGGTAAACGCCAGGTAATACCCACCCTGTCATCCTGGCTGTCGTGATCTTTGTCTTATGTTCTTTGAAGGAAAGGTCAGCTGACACACGTGTTCCTTCTGTTTGATGATCCTCTTGAGTTTTGTCAAACGACTTTGCAAAATTTGTGTAAATCACATTTGCGTTTTGGTCGTCTTCCAACGCCTCCGTAATTCTGTCATAATGGTTCAGCAGCTGTGACAGGCATGATCGTCACGTCTAAAGCCATGCTGGTTCAGGTTATGTTGGTTGTGCTGGTCCATGAAATTTATAATCTGCCGTCTCATCACTCTTTCGAAGATTTTTATGAAGTGAGAAGTGAGGGCTACTGGTCTGTAATTTTTAGCTATTGGTCTACTGCCTCCCTTATGCAAAGGAGCTATGTCTGCTACTATTACTACATCACCACATGGTTATAGCTATATAGTGTTTGCCTATTCAACCTCAACTAGATGAGTAAAACATATTTGCAACGCTTGGGTATCTTTAATGTTGAGACGTTTTCCCAATCAAATAGATATGTAACTAAATATTGGACAGCAGAAGCAGTGGTGGTAAAGATGAAGTGAGCAGTCCGTCGGCCTTGATGTTATATCTATACAGTGTCAGGCTGCACTAACTCGCTTAGTACACCTGACTCCGTTAATACTTTGCACATTTTCCATGTTTTGCGGAAGTTATTTTATAATTACCAGTGTACCAAATCTTTAAATGGGCCGCAGAAAACAGTATGAAGTTCTTCGATGAGAAATTTCAATTACTCCAAAATGGAAAACGGGAGGAAATTAAAACTATATCAGAGTATAAACAAATTCCTACCACACAGTAGAGCGAAAAAACTAATGTAAAGGACCCGGGAGGGATAATGTCAGAGGATCTCACTTATAGAGATCACAGCATTGTATCAATCGCATCTGCTAGAAAAATGACAGGATGGATAATGAGAACCTTCAAAACTAGGAATGCCAAGCCCATGATGACACTCTTCAGGTCGCTTGTTCTCTCTAGGCTGGAATATTGCTGCACACTAACAGCGCCTTTCAAGGCAGGTGAAATTGCTGACCTAGAAAATGTACAGAGAACTTTCGTGGCACACGAAAGATACATGATTATATATACACTTGAAAAATCCTAAAGGGATTAGTACCAAATTTTCACACGAAAATCACTCCATATGAAAACAAAGGACTCGGCAGACGATGCAACATCCCCCCAATGAAAGGCAGGAGGGGCCACTAGCACGATGAGATAACACAATAAGTGTGAGGGGCCCAAAACTGTTAAACTGCCTCCCAGCATACATAAGGGGGATTACCAATAGACCCCTGGCTGTCTTCAAGAAGGCGCTGAACGGGCACCTAAAGTCAGTACCTGACCATCTGAGCTGTAGTTCGTACGTCGGGTTGCGTGCGGCCAACAGTAACAGCCTGGTTGATCATGCCTTTATCTATCATGAGGCCTGGTCACACACCGGGCCGCGGGGGCGTTGACCCCTGAAACTCGCTTCAGGTATACTCCAAGGTACCTGGAGGAAATTCGGTGACATTTGAGTTTTTTTTGTGTTAACCATCTACTTTTATTTAATTACCTTGAGTTGGTTTATCTTAGTGGGGTAGTATTTCCATTGCCTTGTATGCTTCTTAATAAGATTTGCTTTATATTTTTGAGGGTTAGTTTTAACTTGTGAGCGGTTATGTGTATGGAGTGTAATATGTATAGAAAACTGTCTGGTAGCTAAACTAAGAAGCTTCTCTGGCATTTTTATGGTTTTGCCTGGGTGTGGGCAAATGAATTTTTGGGTTTGTAACACAACACGAAAAGTAGTAGTAAACAGAGCAAAATCCAGAACCAGCGAGGTAAAAAGCTCAGTTTCCCAGTGCACTGTCCTGGCACCTCTCCTGTTTCTTATCCTCATAATAGACATAGATAAAAACACCTGTCACACTTTTGAATCATAATTTGCGGATAACACTAAAATGAAAGTTACTTCGGTAGAAGGTACTGAAAAAATACAGAAAGATGTATGAAGGATTTTTCAGTGGGAACAACATGACGTTCAGTGATGATAAGTTTCAACTACTTAGGTAGGGAAAGAAGGAGACACGTGAAAGATTTGGGAATAATTATGTCAGCTGACCTTTCTCTTAAGGAACACAAGACACACGTCACGATAACCAGGAGGATGACGGGGTGGGTAATGAGAACCTTCAAAACAAGGGAAACAGTACCAATGGTGATACTTTTTAAATCGCTCGTTCTCCCTCATTTAGAATATTGCTCAGTGTTGACGGCCCCGTTCAAAGCAGGAATATCACAATAAATTAAATAATTGGGAACGCCACTACTCACTGGAGCGAAGGAGAGATACATGATAATATATACCTGGAAAGCGCTTGAGGACCTTGTCCCAAGTCTACATACTGCCATAACAACATACTGGAGGAAGAGATATAAAAGAAAATGAAGGATAAACCCAGTGAAAAGCAGGGGTGCAGTGAGCATAATAAAGGAACACTTTGGCAACATTCGTGGTCCCACATTATTCGACACTTTACCAGAAGATATCAGAAACACTGCTGGGTCAAGTGTAAAAGTCTTCAAGAGGAAACTGGATAAGTATCTTCACCAGGGGCCAGATCGACCAGGCTGTGATGGATATGTGGGGCTTCGGGCCACCAACAGCAACAGCCTGGTTGACCAGGCAAAGCACCAGACGAGCCTTGCCCATGACTGGGCTCCATGACTAGAAAAACTCTCGGAACTCATCATAGGTAAAGGGCTGCAAGCTGGCGCTGCATACTCGTAAGATAATCCTAACGTATGTACCCGGAGTCTACCTGGAGAGTATTCCGGGGATCAACGCCCCCACGGGCCGGGCCTTGACCAGGCCTCGTGGTAGATCAGGGCTTGATCAACGAGGCTGTTACTGCTGACCGCACGTAGTCCAACGTACGAACCACAGCCCGGCTGATCCGGCACTGACTTTAGGTATTTCTCCAGCTCCTTCTTGAAGCCAACCAGGGGTCTTTTGTAATTTCCCTTGTGGCTGGTGGGGGACGTTGAACAGTCTTGGGCCCTGGACACTTGTTGTGTTTTCTTTTAGTGTACTAATGGCGCCCTTACTTCTCACTGGGGGTATGTTGCATAGCCTGCGAAGTCTTTTGCTTTCGTAGGGAGTGATTTGTGTGTGCAGATTAGGGACTAGTCCCTCCAGGATCTTCCAGGTGTAGATTATGATGTATCTCTCTCGCCTGCGCTCCAGTGAGTATAAGTCAAGTGCTTCCAAGCATTCCCAGTAGTTTAGGTGTTTGATGGAACTTATATGTACAGTAAAGGTTCTGTGTACACTCTCTAGATCTGCAATTTCACCTGTCTTGAATGGAGATGTTAATGTACAGCAATATTCCAGCCTAGATGGAACAAGTGATTTAAAAAGGATCATCATTGGCTTGGCATCTCTTGTCTTGAATGTTCTCATTATCCATCCTGTCAGTGGAGTACTTTTACTCGAGCCGAGTAGGCATGTATTTACTTGGCGCACGCAAGACATTCTTGTAGTCATCTATGCCAGCTGTGAGCACAGTATATAACCTAGTGATGGAATACAACTCAAACTATGCGAAATCAAAGATGTCTCCAACCTTCCAAGTCTCCCCAGAGGCCTTCTATCTTGCACACCAACCACGCAGAAACTCGTCTAACAATGCACAATGCTCAGAACAACGACAAGCCCCATTTCACGAACACCAATTCTCTGTGTTGCAAGCCTTCACTACTGGCTTGTGCTATCTAAATATTAGTCAGTAACTATGTCAAAAAATCAGTTAAGGTTTGCAGAGTCAGGCATATCTCCCGTATGAAGATACTTAGAGCCTTGAATCTCCACTCTCTGTAGAGACGTAGAATGAGGGGAGATATCGAAGTGTATAAGTGGATGATTGGCATAAACAAAGGTGATATTAATAAAGTACTGAGGGTGTCGAACCAGGTAAGAACCAGAAATAATGGATTTAAGTTGGATAAATTTAGATTTTGAAAGGACATAGGCAAGTACTGGTTTTTGAACAGAGTTGTGGATGCGTGGAACTGTCTTCCTACTAGGGCGACCGAGGCTAGGACCTTGCGTAACTTTAAAAAGAGATTGGACAAATATATGAGTGGGAGGGGCTGGGTTTGATTGGTGTTGTGGGTACGGGAGTAAATTATTGGGTAGGCTTTCTCTTTTCTTATGTTCTTATGTACATTGAACCCAGCACCAAATGATGTATACTGTTCGATGAACATGGGTTTACAACAAGCCGTGCTATAAAATGACGAACATTAATCAAGAGCAAAGAAGCAATGTCCTAGTCAAGTGTACCTGTTTGTAGTTGTAACTAGTGTAGCTAGGTGAGCAAATTACCACAGCCAAGATTATAAATTTTGTTAGCCATCTACCTTTGGCACGGTCAGTCGTCTTAGTGTCCTTTGGCACTCAAGCCACATGCAAGTGCTTTGACAAGCACCCATGCTCCGGCTGACAAGCACCCATGCTCCGGCTGACAAGCACCCATGCTCCGGCTGACAAGCACCCATGCTCCGGCTGACAAGCACCCATGCTCCGGCTGGCAGAGATACTTGAGTAGTAGTGCTTATGGAGAACAGAGGTTACACACTGCTCACGCAATACCTCTTCATGTAGCATTCCACTTAACCACCTTAAGGCTGAATAAGTGCTTTATGACGTCCCTGTGATTCATCTTTATCTTTATAACCAAATAAATTCCTTAATTCCTCCTCCTTACATCACAAACCACCTGTCCCTATCTATTCTTATTTCTTTGAGTGTCCATAAGTTGTGATCATGTACCCCCTTGTCCTGTCTTCTAATATTGCTAGTACGAGTTCTTTAAGTCTCTAGTCGTATTCCATACACCTCAGTTTCGGCACTAATTTCACTACAAACCTTTGTATCTTAGATTAGCTGAGGGGTTTCATGCTGGCGCCGCGTACTCTTAAGATGAGCATAATATATGGTGTGTGAAATGTTTCATGTTCCTGAAACCAATTCACTAAGTATTCTGTATGGACTTCCCTCATGAGATTATCCTTGATGCTGTCTTCAAATTATGTCCTAAAATTTGTATTGACAAAGCCACTGGATGGCGAAACGTCTACAATAAAGATACCCAGATGTTGCACATGTCTTAATTTCAATAAAAATAATATACATTCATTTGAGTACTGTTCCTACTAGCCCTCCCTCCCTCTTTCGGTGTGTTTACGATCTTACCGTATGGTACTGTGTCCAATGCTTTATTGTATATTGTCAAGAAAGTAAGTACCCAACCTTACCATCTCCAAACCAGTGCTGGTTTGTCTTTTAGATATCATTACTTTCAACGTGCTCAATTTTTTCAGCTATAATTAGTACTTTCTGTATTTTCCATTTTTTGTATTTAAATCATATTTACAGTTTGTATATCCTTGCTAAAGACTTACACAGTTCTTCTACTCCTTTCAATTTTCTAAGATAATAGCTTGGAAATAAATGGTATAAAATACCGACACAATGGAAATATAAACACTTAAGCAGTATAATGTGATCCTTTATTGACAACGTTTCGCCCACGCAGTGGGCTTTATCGAGACACAAACAGATCTACCTGGATAAAAGGTTCATGAGTATTTATAGGATTTAGTCAGGCGGAGAATGCTGGGTCAGGCGGAGAATGCTGGGTCAGGCGGAGAATGCTGGGTCAGGCGGAGAATGCTGGGTCAGGCGGAGAATGCTGGGTCAGGCGGAGAATGCTGGGTCAGGCGGAGAATGCTGGGTCAGGCGGAGAGCTGGGTCACAGTGCTGGGTCAGGCGGAGAATGCTGGGTCAGGCGGAGAATGCTGGGTCAGGCGGAGAATGCTGGGTCAGGCGGAGAATGCTGGGTCAGGCGGAGAATGCTGGGTCAGGCGGAGAATGCTGGGTCAGGTGGAGAATGCTGGGTCAGGCGGAGAATGCTGGGTCAGGCGGAGAATGCTGGGTCAGGCGGAGAATGCTGGGTCAGGCTGGAGAATGCTGGGTCAGGCGGAGAATGCTGGGTCAGGCGAGAATGCTGGGTCAGGCGAGAATGCTGGGTCAGGCGGAGAATGCTGGGTCAGGCGGAGATGCTGGGTCAGGCGGAGAATGCTGGGTCAGGCGGAGAATGCTGGGTCAGGCGAGAATGCTGGGTCAGGCGGAGAATGCTGGGTCAGGCGAGAATGCTGGGTCAGGCGGAGAATGCTGGGTCAGGCGGAGAATGCTGGGTCAGGGGAGAATGCTGGGTCAGGCGGAGAATGCTGGGTCAGGCGGAGAATGCTGGGTCAGGCGGAGAATGCTGGGTCAGGCGGAGAATGCTGGGTCAGGCGGAGAATGCTGGGTCAGGCGAGAGCGCATGCATCTAGGTAGGGTGATAGAGGCTAGACCTTGGGTAGCTTGACCGAATTCTGTCCAGGTAGAAACAACGGGGCTCTATAACATAGCGAACCCTTGCTCAAGAAACTTATGCTATCCCACATAAGAACATAAGAATGGAACACTGAAGGGTCTACTCATAACTTGTCAATCCATTAAGTAAGAGATCTGTCACCTGGAGTAATGGGCGCTTCATGGTTCTCAGACCAGCTTCCCACCTGAAGCTTTCCACGACCCAGCATTCTCCACCTGGACCCAGCATTCTCCGCTGACCCAGCATTCCACTGACCAGCATTCTCCACCTGACCCAGCATTCTCCACCTGACCCAGCATTCTCACCAAGTAGGCCGTATTCCACCTGACCCGCATTCTCCACCTGCCAGCATTCTCCACCTACCCAGCATTCCACCTGACCAGCTTCTCACCTGACCCAGCATCGCCTGACCCAGCATTCTCCACCTGACCCAGCATTCTCCGCCTGACCCATGATACATGAAGCATCTCCACCTGACCAGCATTCCACTGACCAGCATCTCACCTGACCCAGCATTCTCCACCTGCCCAGCATTCTCCACCTGAAGCATTCTCCACCTGACCCAGTTCTCCACCTGCCCAGCATTCTCCACCTGACCCAGCATTTCCACCTGCCCAGCATTCTCCACCTGACCCAGCATTCTCCGCCTGACCCAGCATTCTCCACCTGACCCAGCATTCTCCACCTGACCCAGCATTCTCCACCCACTCCCTGACCCAGCATTCCCACCTGACCCAGCATTCTCCACCTGACCCAGCATTCTCCACCTGACCCAGCATTCTCCACCTGACCCAGCATTCTCCACCTGACCCAGCATTCTCCACCTGACCCAGCATTCCCACCTGACCCAGCATTCTCCGCCTGACTAAATCCTATAAATACTCATGAACCTTTTATCCAGGTAGATCTGTTTGTGACTCGATAAAGCCCACTGCGTGGGCGAAACGTTGTCAATAAAGGATTACATTATACTGCTTAAGTGTTTATATTTCCAAGATAATAGCTTGTTTGGTCCTCCTGCTTGTGCTTCATTCTTTGTCATTAAAATATTTTCTAATCTGTGTTGCATCTGCTTTTCTCTGTCTCTTGATATCACAATCGATTCTTCGACAAAGATCTCTTAGAACTCTGTTTAACTTGGGTATATTTTCGTGTCGTTCTTTGTTACTTCACGTCGCTAGGTGTACTTGTGAGTGTCCGTGTGCGTCACATTTGACTGTGGTTATCGTGGTCTAGGTCGTGCTATCATAACGGCTTCTCAGATAACATTCTTGGTCTCCCCTTGTGTGTGTGTACGTATGACAGATTACCATTTGTGATGACCTATTTATAGTTGTTCATGAACACGGTATACAATACCGACAACATGAAAATTAGACACATGTTCGACATCTGGGTGTCTATTGTAGACGGTGTTGAACACCAACTCCAAGGCTGAGGGACTGATTACCTCATCTTTTGTATATAGTTCTACTGTCCTGGAATCTGTATTGATAAAGCCACTGGATGGCGAAACGTCTACAATAAAGATACCCAGATGTTGCACATGTGTCTTTATTGCAGATGTTGTTTCACACGTGTCTAATGTTCTATTTATAGTTACTCAACAAAGGTATGCTTGTGGTGCCCCGTCTCAGTGATGTTTCTCTTATTTGTTTATTGTGATGTTTTTACTACATCCTCTCTGATGCCACTTCATTGTTCTATCACTATTGTGAAGAAATATATTCTAGCATCCATTCACTATCACCTTTTCCAATTTGTAAACATTTATGGACTCTTGTTGTCGCTGCTGGTGTGTACGTGCTGATATATAGTCACTAATTACTATATGCGGGGGTCGAGTCTATGGCTCCGCCTCTACCATCAACGTTACTTTTCGTAACCGCTGATCAAAACTAATTTTTAAGTGTGTGCAGTTTGCCTCTTTCCACTATTTCCATATCTGTTTCTCTCCATTTCCCTACTAACTGATTTTTTTTATCCAGATGATGTGACTCTCGTGTTTGTTTTCCTTCCATGTTTTCCCTCTTGTTCTTGGTGCTCTAACTCCACTACCGCTCGTTATTTTCTTTGCTACCTTCCTACCTTTATCATGTCATCCTCTACTCATACTTTCAAAGTTGTCAAGTTTGCTTTTAAACATTTATTTTTTTAAGCTTCTGATGAGGTGTTCTTGATCCAAGGAGATAGTTATTCTCCCCTTTGGATACAGCCTGATCTCCTTCCATTCTTCTTCCCCTTCCCTCCGGCCCCCTTCCCCTCTCAACCCCTTTTCCCTCTCCTCCCCGTGCACCCCCATCCCTTATTACCTACCTCCACCTTTCTTCTCCCTCATCTTCACCAGCAACACCTCCATTTTACTCTCGTCAGCAACACCTCCATCTTACCCTCGTCAGCAACACCTCCATCTTACCCTCGTCAGCAACACCTCCATCTTACCCTCGTCAGCAACACCTCCATCTTACCCTCGTCAGCAACACCTCCATCTTACCCTCGTCAGCAACACCTCCATCTTACCCTCGTCAGCAACACCATCTTACCCTCGTCACAACACCTCCATCTTACCCTCGTCAGCAACACCTCCATCTTACCCTCGTCAGCAACACCTCCATCTTACCCTCGTCAGCAACACCTCCATTTTACCCTCGTCAGCAACACCTCCATCTTAAGCTCGTCTACCTGGAGAGAGTTCCAGGGGTAAACGCCCCTGCGGCCCAGTCTGTAACCAGGCCTCATGTTGGATCAGGGCCTGATCAACCAGGGTGTTACTGCTGGCCGCACGCAGTCGAACGTACGAACCACAGCCTGGCTGGTCAGGTACCGACTTTAGGTGCCTGTCCAGTGCCTGCTTGAAGACAGCTAGGGGTTTATTGGTAATCCCCCTTATGTATGCTGGGAGGCAGTTGAACAGTCTTGGGCCCATGATACTTATTGTGTTCTCTCTCAACGTGCTAGTGGCACCCCTGCTTTTCATTGGGGGGATGTTACATCGTCTGCCGAGTCTTTTGCTTTCGTAATGAGTGACTCTCGTGTGCAAGTTTGGTACTAATCCCTCGAGAGTTTTCCAAGTGTATATAATAATGTATCTCTACCGCCTACGTTCTAGGGAGTACAGGTTTAGGAACTTCAAGCGTTCCCAGTAATTGAGGTGGTTTATCGCAGTTACGCGTGCCGTGAAGGTTCTCTGCACATTTTCTAGGTCAGCAATTTCACCTGCATTCAAAGGTGCAGTTAGTGTGCAGCAATATTCCAGCCTAGATAGAACAAGCGACCTGAAAAGTGTCAACATGGGCTTGGCATCCCTGGTTTTGAAGGTTCTCATTATCCATACTGTCATTTTTCTAGCAGATGCGATTGCTACAGTGTTATGGTCCTTGAAGGCTAGATCCTCTTACATGATCACTCCCAGGTCTTTGACATTAGTTTTTCGTTCTATTGTGTGGTTGGAATTTGTTTTATACTCCTATGAGATTTTAATTTCCTCACGTTTTCCATATCGGAGTAATTGAAATTTCTCATCATTGAACTTCATATTGTTTTCTGCAGCCCATTTAAAGATTTGGTTGATGTCTGCTTGGAGTCTTGCAGTGTCCTCAGTGGTGGACACTCATGCAGATTCGGGTGTCATCTGCAAAGGAAGACACGGCACTGTGGCTTATATCACTGTTTATGTCCGATATGAGGATGAGGAACAAGATGGGAGCGAGTACTGTGCCTTGTGGAACAGAGCTTTTCACCGTAGCCGCCTCAGACTTTACTCTGTTGACTACTACTCTTTGTGTTCTGTTTGTTAGGAAATTATAGATCCATCTACCAACTTTTCCTGTTATTCCTTTATCACGCATTTTGTGTGCTATCACACCATGGTCACACTTGTCAAAGGCTTTTGCAAAGTCTGTGTATATAACATCTGCATTCTGTTTGTCTTCTAGAGCATCCAGGACCTTGTCGCAGTGGTCCAGTAGTTGGGACAGACAGGAGCGACCTGCTCTAAACCCATGCTGCCCTGGGTTGTGTAATTGATGGGTATCTGGATGAGTGGCGATATGGCTTCTTAGAAACATTTCAAAGATTTTTATGATATGGGACGTTAGCGCTATTGGTCTGTAGTTCTTTGATTTTGCTTTACTGCCCCCTTTGTGGAGTGGGCGTATGGGGTTTCTTGCAGTTCTTGATGAACACGGAGTTCCAAGAGTCTGGGCCTGGAGCGGAGTGTATGGGCATGTCATTTATTGCCTTTTCGAAGTCATTTGGCGTCGTGGTGATGTCAGATAGGCATGCGTCTATCAAGTTCTGTGGCACTCTCATAAAAAATTCATTTAGGTCTTTGACTTTCAGTCTGGTTAGCGGCTCGCTAAAAACTGAGTCATTCTGGGACTTTAGTAACTCACTCATTTCCTTGCTGTCATCTGTGTAGGACCCATCCCGTTTAAGTAGGGGCCCAATACTTGTTGTTGTTCTCGACTTTGATTTATCATAAGAAAAGAAATACTTTGGGTTTCTTTCAATTTCATTTATGGCTTTTAGTTCTTCCCGCGTTTCTTGATTCCTGTAAGATTCCTTTAGTTTTAGTTCGATGTTTGTTATTTCTCTGACCAGCGTCTCCCTACGTATTTCAGATATATTGGCCTCTTGTAGCCGCTCTGTTATTCTTTGCCTTCGCCTGTATAGAGAGCGCCTCTCTCTAGTTTACATCTTCTCCTTTTCCTTAAGGGAATTTGCCTTGAGGAAACCTCAAGTGCCACAGAGTTAATTTGTTCTAGACATAGGTTAGGATCCGTGATGCTTAGGCAATCTTCCCAGTTTATATCAATTAGGACTTGGTTTACTTGGTCCCACCTTATGTTTTTGTTATTGAAGTTGAATTTGGAGAAGGCTCCCTCGCGGCTAATCACATTTTGTCGGTCTAGGGCTCCCAGCATACATGTCTGGACCTCTATTATGTTGTGATCTGAGTATATTGTTTTTGATATGATGACATTTCGTATCATATCATCATTGTTAGTGAAGATGAGGTCCAGCGTATTCTCTAATCTTGTAGGCTCTACTATTTGCTGGTTTAAGGTGAATTTGGTGCAGAGATTTAAAAGTTCATGTGTGTGCGAGTTTTCATCTGAGCTGCATCCTGGTGTTATCTCTGCTACCACATTGTTTGCAATATTCCTCCATTTTAGGTGCCTTAGGTTGAAATCCCCCAGGAGCAAGATGTTGGGGGCAGGAGCTGGAAGGTTTTCCAGACAGTGGTCAATTTTCACAAGCTGTTCCTGGAATTGTTGGGACGTTGCATCCGGAGGCTTGTATACAACCACGATGACCAGGTTTTGATTCTCGATCTTTATTGCTAATACTTCAACTACATCATTTGAGGCATTTAGTAGTTCTGAACATATAAGTGACTCTGATTACAGGCAACCCCTGTGTATAGATTGAACAGGCCAACCCCCTGTGATTAGGCACCCTATATCAGGCCAACCCCCCTGTGATATACAGGCCAACCCCCTGTGATATACAGGCCAACCCCCTGTGATATACAGGCCAACCCCCTAGTGTGATATACAGGCCAACCCCTGTGATATCGGCCAACCCCCTGTGATATACAGGCCAACCCCCTGTGATATACAGGCCAACCCCCCTGTGATACAGGCCACCTGGATACAGCACCCCTGTGATATACAGGCCAACCCCCCTGTGATATACAGGCCAACCCCCCTGTGATATACAGGCCAACCCCCCTGTGATATACAGGCCAACCCCCCTGTGATATACAGGCCAACCCCCTGTGATATACAGGCCAACCCCCTGTGATATACAGGCCACCCCCTGTGATATACAGGCCAAACCCCCTGTGATATACAGGCCAACCCCCTGTGATATACAGGCCAACCCCCTGTGATATACAGGCCAACCCCCCTGTGATATACAGGCCAACCCCCTGTGATATACAGGCCACCCTTCTGTTCCTTGCCACATCTGTATAGGTTGTAGCCCGGGATCCATATTTCATTGTCCAAGTGATCCTTTATGTGGGATCACATAAGCAGTCCACGATGTAAGGTATCTTGTTGTTCGTCGCTGTATATTTGCAAAGATGAATGTTCTTGGATTGGTGGTATTGGGGGCGGGGGTCTTTTTTTCCTGGCACTAATATCTGTTTTTCTGGAGTGGAGGCCATTGACTGTGATTCCACTCCATCAGCAACACCTCCATCTTACCCTCGTCAGCAACACCTCCATCTTACCCTCGTCAGCAACACCTCCATCTTACCCTCGTCAGCAACACCTCCATCTTTCCCTCGTCAGCAACACCTCCATCTTACCCTCGTCAGCAACACCTCCATCTTACCCTCGTCAGCAACACCTCCATCTTACCCTCGTCAGCAACACCTACATCTTACCCTCGTCAGCAACACCTCCATCTTACCCTCGTCAGCAACACCTCCATCTTACCCTCGTCAGCAACACCTACATCTTACCCTCGTCAGCATCACCTCCATCTTACCCTCGTCAGCAACACCTACATCTTACCCTCGTCAGCATCACCTCCATCTTACCCTCGTCAGCAACACCTACATCTTACCCTCGTCAGCAACACCTCTATCTTACCCTCGTCAGCAACACCTACATCTTATCTTCCTGTGACCTCCACCCATCACTTCCACCCTAATAATTTAGCCCATCAGTGACTGATAAAACCCGACCTAATCTATATCTCCACCAACCGTCAGTGCCCAGCTGTTACTGACGCTGATGCAGCTGGCCACACCTTGAAGCTGATACAATAGGCTACTCCTTGACGCTGATACAATAGGCCACACCTTGACGCTGATACAATAGGCTACGCCTTGACGCTGATACAATAGGCCACACCTTGACGCTGATACAATAGGCTTCGCCTTGACGCTGATACAATAGGCTACTCCTTGACGCTGATACAATAGGCTACGCCTTGACGCTGATACAATAGGCTACGCCTTGACGCTGATACAATAGGCTACGCCTTGACGCTGATACAATAGGCTACGCCTTGACGCTGATACAATAGGCTACGCCTTGACGCTGATACAATAGGCTACGCCTTGACGCTGATACAATAGGCTACGCCTTGACGCTGATACAATAGGCTACTCCTTGACGCTGATACAATAGGCTACTCCTTGACGCTGATACAATAGGCTACTCCTTGACGCTGATACAATAGGCTACTCCTTGACGCTGATACAATAGGCTACTCCTTGACGCTGATACAATAGGCTACGCCTTGACGCTGATACAATAGGCTACTCCTTGACGCTGATACAATAGGCTACTCCTTGACGCTGATGCAACTGGCCACACCTTGACGCTGATACAATAGGCTACTCCTTGACGCTGATACAATAGGCTACTGCCTTGACGCTGATACAATAGGCTAGCTCCTTGACGCTGATACAATAGGCTACTCCTTGACGTGATACAATACTGGCTACTGCTCCCTTGACGCTGATACAATAGGCTACGCCTTGACGCTGATACAATAGGCTACGCCTTGACGCTGATACAATAGGCTACACCTTGACCCTGATACAGCTGGCCACACTGATGCCAACACAGCTGGCCACATCTTGACGTTGATACTGCTGGTGACACCTTAACACTGACACAGCTGGTCACTCCTTAACACTGCCACAGCTGGTTATGCCTTAATGCCACAGCTGGTCACACCTTAACACTGACACAGCTGGTCACACCTTAACACTGACACCGTTGGATACATTCAGACGCTCACATATACAAGCTGTGAGCGTTGATAACTGAGAATGTGAGCGTTGATAACTGAGAATGTGAGCGTTGATAACTGAGAATGTGAGCGTTGATAACTGAGAATAACCCAAGAAACCCAAGCAGTGTGGTGGCTTTATTTCCATCGGGATCCTTTTTTTAGGTTCTTTCCTGGGAGGCGACCCACAATAACCTGCTAACTCTTGTGTAGGTTTTTACTGCTAGGTGAGGAGGGCTTGAAGACTTAGCCTCTACATCTCACTCCATCATTTTGTGTAATGATAATGAAAATATTTATTTCCTTGTAAAGCTTACAATGTGTGGTTTACGTGTTATAAAATATTAATTACAAAGGCTGCCACTAGCATGCCTAGACATTTCCTTGAAACCTACTCTACGTGAACGACCTTCCAGAGAGGGTCGAGTTGTGTGTTCACTGTTCATAGTTGATGTAAATTTTATGAGAACAGGAGAAAACAGTGATAAACCGTTTAAAGCCCCGCTCCTGAGCCTGTTGTGCATCCATATGTTCCTTTCGCTGCCGTCCACACAATGGTTATAGGTGCACAAGAAAATAGTCGCCTCCATAATAAAATCTATAAAAGAAAATATCCTGAAAGGGTCGACCTTCTTATTGTGAACTTCAGGGAAACCTCAACAGAGTACAAATGTGGCCAAATAAATTACTGCTGGAATTCAATCCGAGCAAATGGAAGGCCATGCGCATTGGAGGTGATAAGAGAGCACATGAAGAGTGCAGCATGGATGAGAGAAGCTGCGCTGAATCTAACACCAAACATGTTGCCAAAAATACACAAATTGTATAACATAAACGGCATATACAAGATTAACAATTCTCAGTATAGCATTCCTGGTCTTAAAGAATCATCCAGAACCTTATAAGCGACATATGTTAGGCCAGCCATGCTGGCCATCAGCATGGAGCTCATGCTGAACCTGATGTCCTTGGTAGACAGAAACACATGGAGAAACACGTTTACAGCATACAAAGTTGTTATGGCGGGTTGGCCCCTTCATTGGGCTTGAAATTTTCTAACGGGACTAACTTTGATTTTTTAATGCGTATCAAGAATGGTGTAAATAGTTTTTTCATGTACTGTATATTAATTGAAAGATAAAAGCAGGAAAAATACAAACGAATTTTTTTTAGGGTAATAATAGAGCATCCCGGCATTTTGTTGAACACACCTTTAATGAATTCATAATGTTGAGACTTTTGTTGTAAAACATCCAAGAAATAGACGAACAGAAGCAGCTCAACATTTTATTTAAAAAAATCTTAAAAAACTATAATAGCAAAAATCTGCGAATGTAGTTTTGTAGAACAAATGTTTATATACAACATATTAAAAAATAAAGTTGGTAGGTCAATAATGCTTTAAAAATCAATATCGCGAATTTCGTTAATGACATTTTTACATTAGAGGATCCAGACCCCCGGTGAGGCATGTTCCGCCTCTGACCGTTGTTAATAAGACCTGCTAGTGTGTAAAACTCACACTTCATGTATTTTAATTGATATAAAACATGAAATATAATACCTACATATTTTCCTACCTGGAGTCTACCTACCTGGAGGGTATTCCGGGGATCGACGTCCCTGCAGTACAGCAGTATTCTAGCCTAGAGAGAACAATTGATTTAAAAAGGGTCATCATTGGCTTAGCATCTCTTGTCTTGAATGTTCTCATTATCCATCCTATCAGTTTCCTCGCAGATGTGATAGTGGCATTGTTGTGGTCCTTGAAGGTGAGGTCTTCGGACATTACCACACCCAGGTCCTTCACATTACTTTTCCGCTCTATTGTGTGATTAGAGTTTGTAATATACTCAGTTCTAGTTATTATTTCCTCCAGTTTTCCATAACAGAGTAGTTGGAATTTGTCTTCATTGAACATCATATTGTTCTCTGTTGCCCATTGGAAAACTTGGTTTATATCTTCTTGGAGATTTGCCGTGTCCTCAATGGATGACACTCATGCAGATCCTAGTATCGTCTGCAAATGATGACAGTGCAATTTTTGGGAGTCAGGTGGTTTGTTATCCTGCTTCTTAGAAAATCTTTCAAAGATTTTTATGGTATGGGACGTTAAAACTATTGGTCTATAGTTCTTGGCTACTGCTTTGCTGCCACCTTTATGGAGTGGGGCTATATCCGTTGTTTTTAGTGACTGTGGAATCTTACCTGTGTCTATGAGTCTTCTCCATAGCATACTTAGGGCCTGTGAGAGGGGTTTATTGCAGTTCTTAATGAACACAGAGTTCCACGATTTTGGGCCTGGGACTGAGTGCATGGGCATGTCGTCGATGTTTTTCTCAAAGTCTAGGGGAGTTAGGGTTATGTTAGAAATTTGGCATACATTGGCAGAGTTTTGAGGCTCATTCATGAAAAAATTGTTTGGATTGTCTATCTTTAGACGGATTAGTGGCTCGCTGAACACAGTCATACTGAGATTTCAGTATCTCACTCATTTCTTTGTTGTCATCTGTGTAGGATCCGTCTTGTCTGAGCAGGGGCCCTATACTAGAAGTTGTTTTTTTTCTTTGTTTTTGGCATATGAAAAGAAATA
The DNA here is from genome assembly GCA_009830355.1 of Cherax destructor. Lineage (NCBI taxonomy): Eukaryota > Metazoa > Arthropoda > Malacostraca > Decapoda > Parastacidae > Cherax > Cherax destructor. The sequence continues at coordinate 53,005 of WNWK01004447.1, read as the reverse complement.
TTTCGAATTTCTTTCAATTTCACTAATCGCTTTTAGCTCCTCTTGACACTCCTGGATCCTGTATGAGTCTTTTAACTTTAGCTCAATATTTTCCACTTCCCTGGTTAGCGCTTCCTTCCGTGAATCAGATAGTCCGGCATTCTTGAGGAGCTCAGTGATTCAGTGATTCTTCGTCTTCTCCTGTATAGGGAGCGTCTCTCTCTCTCCTGTTTACTTCTTCTTTTCTTTTTCATAGAGGAATATGCCTTGAACATACTTCAGCTACCAGGAGGTTAATCTTTTCAAGGCACTGGTTAGGGTGCATGTAATTCAAGATATCTTCCCAACATGTTTCATTTAGGGCATAGTTTACCAGATCCCAGTTGATGTTCTTGTTGAAGTTGAATTTGGTAAAGGTACCCTCATAGCTATATGCGTTTTGCTGATCAGGACTCCTGTGCATGCACGTCTGGACTTCGATTAGATTGTGATCAGAATTTGTTGTTTTTTATATTATGTTTCTTACCAGGTCCTCATTATTTGTGAAGATAAGGTCTAGTGTGTTCTCTAGTCTCATTGGCTCCACTATCTGCTGACTTAGGGTGTGTTTGTTGCAGAAATTCAGCAGCTCATGTGTGTGTGACTTTTCATCTGAGCTGCTTCCAGGGAGTATTTCTGCTACAACATGATTTGCTATATTCTTCCATTTTGTATGTCTAAGATTGAAGTCACCAAGCAGCAAGATGTTTGGGGATGGGGCTGGAAGGTTTTCCAGACAGGAGTCAATTTTTGATAGTTCTTTGAATTGTTGGGAAGTTGCATCTGGTGGCTTATATACAAGTCAGAACTTCAACTACATCATTTGTGGTGTTCAGTATCTCTGTGCAAATGAGCGACTCTTTGACATACAGGCCAACCCCCCCTTGTTGCCTGTTCTTTCTGTCGCATCTGAAAAGGTTGTACCCAGGTATCCATATTTCATTGTCAAAGTAATCTTTTGTGTGGGTCTCTGTGAAGGCTGTAAACAGTGCATTTGACTCCCCTAGAAGTCCACTAATGAAAGATATTTTGTTATTGGTAGATGGCTTAAGGCCCTGTATATTAGCAAATATAAATGAGGTTGTGTTGCATGTTTGTTGGGGGGATTTCATTGTTGGCATCAGTAGTTGTGAGTCCGGAGGGGCCACTGGCTGTGCTTCCAGTCTAACAAGGCTCCAGGGTGGTGGACTATTTTGGTTACCTCTTTTCATTTTCTTTCTTCGTTTCTTACCACTAAAAAATCACTTGGGGTGTGGTTGTCATAACTACTATGGTTTGTTGTATGGGGTATGTGCCTCCTGGTCCCTTTTAGGTGGTATGCGGGGCAATTGGTATTGTAACATTGAAGAACGTCAGTAAATTTGTCAGGCAGGAACGACCTCTCGTGAACCCCATGCTGAGATTCATTAATCAAATTATGTTCTTGAAGGTGACTTCTAATAATATCAGCTATAATTGTTTCTAATAATTTGCCTACTATACACGTGAGGCTTATTGGACGGTAATTTGATGGAATGACTTATCTCCTGATTTCAATATAGGAACTACATTAGCTATCTTCCACATCTCTGGCACAACAACAGTTAGGAGGGAAGCATTAAACACATTCGTTAATGGCTGACTATGTTCCATCTTTCATTCTTTAAGTACCCTGGAAAACAACTCGTCGGGTCCGGGGACTTATTTTGTTTCAGTTTATCTGTCTGATAACCATGTCCCTCGTGACAGTAATATTAGTTAATTTGAATTCTTCATGAACTGAATAATTGTTAATTTCTGGAATCTCATTTATGTCTTGTGTAAAGACTGACAAAAAATAGTCATTAAATAGAGAACACATTTCCAGTTCGTTATCCATCAGCTGTCTATTCCCAATTGTCAGAGGTCTTACCTTTTCCCTCACCTTCGTCCTGTACACTTGAAAGAACCCTTTTGGATTAGTCTTTGATTCATTAGTAACTCAAATTTCATAGTCACGTTTAACCTTTCTAATCCCCTTTTTTACTTCTCTTTTAAACTGATCATATTGGTCAATAAGGTTAACCTCTCATCTTTCCATGCGCCTGTAAATTCCTCTTTTTCTTCCCTAATAGTTGGTTTAGCCTCCTGTTAATCCATTTGGGATTGTTATTATTTGACCTAATTTCTCTCTGGGGAATATATATACTCTGAGCACGTTGTACATTAAGAAAAAAATCATGAATGCAGATCCCTTCGTAATTGTAAGTATGATCGTCATCAATAAAATCATTAGCAAGATTACCCCGATCAAGATTAGACAGGTGTTCCCTAAGTCCAATATAACGAAAATAGAATGAAAATCGTTGACTTTTACCGTATTATCCTTATTCTCGTTCTCCCAGGTAATATTAAAAGTAATGGATTTGTGATCACTTGCGCCAAGCTCTTCAGTGATCTCCAGATTATTTACGAGGGTTTCTTTATTTGACAAGACTAGGTCGAGCAAATTATTACCTCTGGTAGGCTCTGTTACACGTTGTTTCAGAAAAGAGTCCTGAACTACGTCCATAAAGTCACTGGACTCCAGATTACCGGTCCAAGAAGTCCAGTCAATTTGACTAAAGTTAAAATCCCCTACTATCACTTATGTTATTGTATTTAGAAGCCCTAACAATTTTGTCCCAAAGAAGTCTCCCTCTATAGTGATCCAAGCCTGGAGGTCGGTATATTACACCTAGAATTAGTTTTTCTCGACCTTCTAGAAACTCTACCTAAACAGATTCTGTTACTGATCCATCTATTTTTATACCTGTTTTTATGCAACAATTTATATTTTCTCGTACATATAATGTAACTCCACCCCCTTTCCCGTTATATCTATCTACACGAAACAAGTTAAAAACTTGAAAATGACACTCAACAATCATATCCTGACTCTTTAAATTATATCATGTTTCAGTTATTGCAATGACATCAAAGTTCCCAGCACATGCTACTATACGTAATTCATTAATTTTATTTCTGGCGCTTCAACAGTATAAAATACATTAATATATTTTTTTTGTGAACCTTTTTCCTATTCACTTTTTCTTTTAGACAATTTCTGTTACTATCATTACCTTTTGTTACTCGATGACTGTTATTGTTAAGAATTATGATATCAACGCCTAAATCAATATTTCGACACTCATTATTTTCCATTCCTAAACCCATACCTCTAACTAATCCTAGTTTAAAGCCCTAACATCATCCTCAACTGAGCTAGCAAGAAAACCCACACCTGCCCTGGATAAGTGAACCCCATCCCTGGCATACATGTCATTTCGGCCATAGAAGTGGTCCCAGTTGTCAATGAATGGTACTGCATTATCCTCAGTGTTTGTCCAGCCAGCAATTTATACCAATCGCTCTAGACAGCTATTCATTTCCAGCACCCTCTCTTGGCAAAATGCCACATATAACAGGCGCTCCCTCCCTTCTTTCTAGTAATGTCTATTGCTGCCCATAAACTAAATAATGTAGATCTTAATATTACTGATTGTGAAACGGATTTGCGAGTTCTGGTTAGCAGTAATTCAAAACCAAGACAACGGTGCATAAGTGTTAACAATAAAGTGAACAGAATTCTTGGCTTCATATCAAGTAGCATAAATAATAGGAGTCCTCAGGTTGTTCTTCAACTCTATATATCTTTGGTTAGGCTTCATTTAGATTATGCTGCACAGTTCTGGTCACCGTATTACAGAATGGATATAAACGTACTGGAAAACGTACAAAGGAGGATGACAAAGTTGATCCCATGTATCAGAAATCTTCGCTATGAGGATAGACTGAGGGCCCTGAATCTGCACCCTAGAAAGGCGTAGAATTAGGGAGGATATGATTGAGGTGCATAAATGGAAAATAGGAATAAATAAAGGGAATGTAAATAGAATGCTAAAAATATCTAGCCAAGACAGGACTCGCAGCAATGGTTTTAAGTTGGAAAAATTCAGATTCAGGAAGGATATAGGAAAGCACTGGTTTGGTAATAGAGTTGTGGATGAGTGGAACAAACTCCCGAGTACCGTCATAGAAGCTAAGACGTTGTGTAGTTTTAACAATAGGTTGGATAATTACACGAGTGGGTGTGAGTTGGACCTGACTAGCTTGTGCTAATATGTCTGATGGCATTCTCCTTCCTTAAGTGGATGTGACCTGACCTGACTAGGTGGGTCATTGGTTTAAGCCAGGAGGTGACTTGGACCTGCCTTGCATGAACATGGGCCAGTAGGCCTGCTGCAGTATTCTTTATGTTCTTAAGTTCTTATATTTACATTTGTATTGTGTGGTGTATTAGGCGAGGCAACCAGAGACATTCATCCACATACATTGGTGTAGGAAATTATTTTATTAATTTCAAGGTGGTGGGTAGAGAAGGAGCATAAGCCATGTGAGCAGGTGGATGTGTTGAACCAAGTGCACTCCCACACACACAACTCTGCGTACACGTGTACACACACACACACACGGACAATACTGTGTCAAACAAATTTTAATATTAAATTTTCAGGTTATTTTATGTGAGTAAGCACAAGTAAAGATAGAGTACAATGAAGCGCGTGTGTGTTAAGCTTAGCAGAATAATGTTGCAGCTTCTCTTATTGATGCGATGAATCAGCCACACGGGTGAGTGATAATGTTGTGTATAATGTTAGAGTCAGGTATTTATTAGGTGTGTGTTATCACCTTGAAGTTGAACCTCACGCAATGTTGAGCAATGCTTGCATTACCCTTCTTATCTCTTTGCTCTGCCTTTACCCACAAGAGTAAGGTGTTAATATCAGGTGTTATCTCTCTCCCTCAGGTGAGTTGAGGCCACACAGGTGGTGGGCGGCCGTCACGCCCTCCTCTTCAGTAAGTATGCTGTGTCATGCATGTTGTCGTAGCTCGCTTACACTCGCTAATCTAAAAAACATTTTTGCCTTAAAATAATCTTCGATACTTGTAAGTTTTTATCTTTCTGTGGGCTTTGATATTATTGGTTTTGTTAGTTCGTTGACATGATGTCCACGGGTGAAAGACATTAACTGGAGCAGCAGCAGCAGCAGCAGTAGCAACAGCAGTAGGGAGGAAGCGCCAGAGGAAACCCACAGGTTTTATGCATGCTCATATAATAACCGTATACTGCACGAATACGACAGCATACTTTTATGAAAGTACTCAGTTTTACTCTGGAAGATGGGCAGTGGGACCAAGCTACACTTCCAGTCACACTGGGAGGCATTGGTGTCCTCAGGAAATCACAGCTTGCGCTACCTGCATCCAGTGGACTTATAACAGCGATTCTCCCTGAACCTCTTAGGGACAAAGTTGGAGTCCATGACCAAAAGTTCATTCATAGTCACACTCTTGGATAATCTAACAGGCTCTGAAACAAGACCTACTCCCCGCAACAACTACAGTCACACTGGGATGGCACAATAGTGGAGAATATAGCCTCAACAATGCTTCACAGTATGTTGGGGAAGGATACAGCCCACCTCCTTGCAGTGAAAGCTCCTCATTCACGGGACTTTCTGTTGGCTGTTCCCAAATCTTCCTTTGGTACACGCCACGATCCACAGACCATCTGCATTGGAGTTGCCTTTTGACTTACCACCTCTATTCTCGTCGAACATGGGTGTATTTGCTACGGCAAATCAGCAGACTAATTAGGGTACCATGGTCTTGTGTGCTGTAGATCCTAGGGAAACATTGCAGAGCATGAGGAGGTTAATAACATCACCAAGAGGATCCTCGCAACAGCCGGAGGCCCAGCATTACGGAACCACCCCAACTATGCAGGTCGGATGTTAACCAAAAGTGCCAGATGGTATCACCCTTCAAGCCTGGACAGACAGCAAGCAGGTGGTATGGGGCTACACATATGCATCTACACTGGCTGATACCTATCTCCAATACACCTATTAATTCACATAGGCTCAGAAAACCTTGGCCCATGGGGAAAAAGTGCATCTAAGTTCCTTAAAAAGCTAGGTAAAAGACTCATCAGGGTAACTAGGGATCCAAGAGCAGCTAGTTCTCTGTTCTAGCGACTCAGCACGGCGGTTCAGAGAGGTAATGCCTGCTATATCCTGTAATCTGTGCTAAACATGTAATAGTATGCAAAAAGATCACAGTAAACAGGTGATATCACAATATGCAAGACAACCACTATGAAAAAATAGAGGAATTCCAAGCGCTTTCATATTATTTTCAAAACTGCTTTTAATGAAACATGATTCTATTATATTCCTCTCAACCATGGACTTGCTTGATACAACTTTCTCAGCATTTTGAAAATCAATTGGATGGTTAAAATATCTCTCTCAATTATTAAAGGTAACATTGATTTTAAATTTAAAATTTACAGAAAACCTACAAATAAGTGTTCCTATGTACACTACTATTCTTCACATCAAGATAGAGTTAGTGTCGGTTTTCTCATCAATGTTTTTGAGAGCTTTACGTATTTGTAGTCCAGAGTTCATAGATAAAGAAATCTCTAACATTTATGAAATAGCTAATGATTTAAAATACCCAAGAAACGTAATTGATAAATCTTTTAAAATAGCTAGAAATACTTTTTACAATCCAAAAAGGGATAACCAACCTTATTCAACTAAAAATATGTTGGTTCTCCCTTAATATGAAAACTTGGTTGATATGCCTTCATTTCTCAAGAATTTTAATATCAAAGTTGTATTTAAAAATCTTGATACAGTAAAAAAAAAAACTTTTGATAAAAAATCCCCCCCAAAATGCTGACGGATGTGTCTATAAGATTCCTTGTAAAATATGCGATAAAGTTTATTATGGTCAAACTGGTAAAAGTCTTGAACTAAGATTAAAACAAGATAAATATAGCATTAGAACTGGACAAGATTCTAATGCTCTATTTATTCATGTGAGAGACTTTAACCATCCAATTGATTTTCAAAATGCTGAGAAAGTTGTATCAAGCAAGTCCATGGTTGTCAGGAATATAATAGAATCATATTTCATAAAAAGTGGTTTTGAAAATAATAAGTGTAGGATGGAGTAGTGTTGGGTGTAGGATGGAGTGGAGTTTAGTGTAGGATGTCTGATATTGGGTATAGGATGGAGTGGTGAGTGTAGGATGTACTCACCTAGTTGTGGTTGCAGGGGTCGAGTCATAGCTCCTGGCCCCGCCTCTTCACTGGCCGCTACTGGGTCTCACTCCCTGCGCCATGAGCTTTATCATACCTCTTCTTAAAGCTATGAATGGAACCTGCCTCCACTACATCACTTCCCAAACTATTCCACTTCCCGACCACTCTGTGACTGAAGAAATACTTCCTAACATCCCTGTGATTCATCTGAGTCTTCAACTTCCAACTGTGTCCCCTTGTTGCTGTGTCCCATCTCTGGAACATTGTCTCTGTCCACCTTGTCAATTCCTCTCAGTATTTTATATGTCGTTATCATGTCCCCCGTATCTCTCCTGTCCTCCAGTGTCGTCAAGTCGATTTCCCTTAGCTCCGGGACTAGTCTTGTTGCAAACCTTTGCACTTTCTCTAGCTTCTTTACATGATTGGCTAGGTGTGGGTTCCAAACTGGTGCTGCATACTCCAATATGGGCCTAACGTACACAGTGTACAGGGTCCTGAACGATGTGTGTAGTGTTGAGTGTAGGATGGAGTGGTGTTGGGTGTAGGATGGAGTGGTGTTGGATGTAGGATGGAGTGGTGTTGGATGCAGGTGGAGTGGTGTTGGATGCAGGTGGAGTGGTGTTGGATGCAGGTTGGAGTGGTGTTGGATGCAGGATTGGAGTGGTGTTGGATGCAGGTTGGAGTGGTGTTGGATGCAGGTTGGAGTGGTGTTGGATGTAGGATGGAGTGGTGTTGGATGTAGGATGGAGTGGTGTTGGATGCAGGTTGGAGTGGTGTTGGATGCAGGTTGGAGTGGTGTTGGATGCAGGTTGGAGTGGTGTTGGATGTAGGTTGGAGTGGTGTTGGATGCAGGTTGGAGTGGTGTTGGATGTAGGTTGGAGTGGTGTTGGATTAGGATGGAGTGGTGTTGGATGTAGGATGGAGTGGTGTTGGATGTAGGATGGAGTGGTGTTGGATGTAGGATGGAGTGGTGTTGGATGTAGGATGGAGTGGTGTTGGATGCAGGATGGAGTGGTGTTGGATGCAGGATGGAGTGGTGTTGGATGCAGGATGGAGTGGTGTTGGATGCAGGTTGGAGTGGTGTTGGATGCAGGTTGGAGTGGTGTTGGATGCAGGTTGGAGTGGTGTTGGATGCAGGTTGGAGTGGTGTTGGATGCAGGTTGGAGTGGTGTTGGATGCAGGTTGGAGTGGTGTTGGATGTAGGATGGAGTGGTGTTGGATGTAGGATGGAGTGGTGTTGGATGCAGGTTGGAGTGGTGTTGGATGCAGGTTGGAGTGGTGTTGGATGCAGGTTGGAGTGGTGTTGGATGTAGGTTGGAGTGGTGTTGGATGCAGGTTGGAGTGGTGTTGGATGTAGGTTGGAGTGGTGTTGGATGTAGGTTGGAGTGGTGTTGGATGCAGGTTGGAGTGGTGTTGGATGCAGGTTGGAGTGGTGTTGGATGTAGGTTGGAGTGGTGTTGGATGTAGGATGGAGTGGTGTTGGATGTAGGTTGGAGTGGTGTTGGATGTAGGATGGAGTGGTGTTGGATGTAGGTTGGAGTGGTGTTGGATGTAGGTTGGAGTGGTGTTGGATGTAGGTTGGAGGGTGTTGGATGTAGGTTGGAGGGTGTTGGATGTAGGTTGGAGTGGTGTTGGATGTAGGTTGGAGGGTGTTGGATGTAGGTTGGAGTGGTGTTGGATGTAGGTTGGAGGGTGTTGGATGTAGGTTGGAGTGGTGTTGGATGTAGGTTGGAGTGGTGTTGGATGTAGGTTGGAGGGTGTTGGATGTAGGTTGGAGTGGTGTTGGATGTAGGTTGGAGTGGTGTTGGATGTAGGTTGGAGTGGTGTTGGATGTAGGTTGGAGTGGTGTTGGATGTAGGTTGGAGGGGTGTTGGATGTAGGTTGGAGTGGTGTTGGATGTAGGTTGGAGTGGTGTTGGATGTAGGATGGAGTGGTGTTGGATGTAGGTTGGAGGGGTGTTGGATGTAGGTTGGAGGGGTGTTGGATGTAGGTTGGAGTGGTGTTGGATGTAGGTTGGAGAGGTGTTGGATGTAGGTTGGAGGGGTGTTGGATGTAGGTTGGAGTGGTGTTGGATGTAGGTTGGAGGGGTGTTGGATGTAGGTTGGAGGGGTGTTGGATGTAGAATGGAGGGGTGTCAGGCGTAGGATGGAGTGGTGGAATTTTGTGGCACCTGTCCTTACCGTTTCCCCTCCCTGGGGGGGGTATTTGACAGCAAGGGTCACTGTGATTGTTGGCACTCCCAGCAGGTGGAGGGAGAAAAGGGGAAGTTGTTTACCGGACTCTCTCAACTCTGGAGAAGCCGTGAAATTCCATTATCATCTCTTTTTGTCATGTCTGAGTCTTCAGCGACTTGACGTCAAGAGAGGAGACCCTGACCCACTAGGTTCTACTTGGAGGGTGTTCGGGAGGGGGTCAACGCCCCCGCTACCCAGTCCTTGGCCAGACCTTCCGGTGGATCAAGGCCTGATCAACCAGCCTTTACTGCTGGCCGCACGTAGTCCAATGGACGAACTACAGCCCAGCTGATCGGGTACTGACTGTAGGTATCTATCCAGGTCCCTCTTGAAGGCATCCAGGGGTCTATTGGTAGTTCCCCTTATGCTTGGTGTGAGGCTGTTGAACAGTCTTGGGCCCCGGACACTTATTGTATTTATCTTAATGTACTCATGACACCCCTACTTTTCACTGGGGGTATTTTGCACCGTCTGCCTAGTGTTTTGCTTTCGTAGTTAAATCATTTATGTTTTCAGATTTGGGACCAGTCCCTGTAGGGTTTTCCAGGTGTAGATTATGATGCATCTCGCCTGCGCTCCAGTGAGTACAGGTCAAGTGATGAGAACCTTTTTTTCAAGGTTGTGATCTTGAAAGTTAGACCCTCTGGCATTAACACTCCCAAGTCCTTCACACTACTGTTGCGCTCTGTTGTGTAGTTATGTACAATTATGTAAGTATAATATTGTAAGTGCTTGTGGAAGTGTATTTTTGGGGGTCTGAAATAGACTAACCTACGTGACATTTTTCCTTAAGGGAGTAAATTCGTTCGGTAATGGCGCTTGAGCAGACTTCAGGAGTGAAGTTTTTACGAAACTCGGGGGTCCACTGTACTCAGAATGCTCTACCTGTGATCTTAATCGCGCCTCAATGCCTGGTCAAAGGTTGCTGTGCAGAAGTATTTAAGACTTGTGAACGTGAAGTGAACGTGACCTTGTTGTCATACTCGTTCGTGGTGTAAGTGTTATTCGTAAGGATGTGGATGACATTCAGACGACTGCTCATTACATGGATGTCTTGCACTTACATCACTAGTACTGCTCTTCGGTGGTCCGTCTTACTCGCTTCTTGAGTATAGATTGCAAGCTATAATCTTCTTTAAGGTAGGTAGGGACCTAGAATAAGCAAAGTGGTATGTTTCAAATTATTGGGGGCTAGTCAATTGTGTCAGTCGCGTGAGGAAAGAATTCACGAGGCCAACTGTACTTTTCACCAGTGACTTAGTGTGCTGGACATCTCTGTATGGGTATGGACCAGGCACTAAGTCCCATCCACGACATCAGATTGGCATGTAACTAGTGTCCAGTATGCTTAGTGGTAACAGCCATGCCGAAGGGGAAAATTCACTCAAATAGCTTGACTTAAGATGGCACCTGAGTTTCCCCGTCTCCTAATATCATGTTTATTTTCCCCCTATAATCTATCTTGTCCATAATTACTATCGCATTTGCTTTGTCTGCTTTCGTAAGGTGAAGTCAAGGATCTAGGATCAGAGCTTCGCTCAGACTCTGCTACACAATTGTCCTCAAAGATTTGTTAACTTATACCATGAATTAAGGAAAGTTCCTAGACTTCACCTTACGAAACAAACAAAGCAAATGAGATAGTAATTATGGACAAGGTAGATTATAGGGGAAAAATAACATTAGAAAACAGGGGAACTGACATGCCCCATAAGATGGCTGGGGTGTAGGACGGATGTAGTGTGGGCGTAGGAGTGTTGGGTGTTGGGCGTAGGACGGATGTAGAATGAAATGTTGGGTGCAAGATTGGTGTGGTGTGGCGGGTGGAGTGGTGTGGAGGATGGTTGTGGTGCAGGTGTTGGATGGGTATGGTATAGGATGGGTGTGGTGTGGACATGGGTGAGGGGTGGGAGGGAGGATCTGAGGATGACTTGGGTAGGTGAGTAATTCGACAGGTATGCTGGCTTACACCATTCATAACAGTGGCTGGGTTGCACCTGTGCGATAGCTTTGTAACCGTACCCGGGGTCTCTGGTGAGCCGGGGAAGGGGCGCTACTACTAATCTTTGTGCTCAGCTGCTGCATCATCACGCACTATATCAACACTGGGTACAAGAGCGAGGCATTATTGCAGGGAAGGTGAGCAGGTGCGGGAGTACACTCTATGACCGAAAAAGAAAACGTTAACTGTAGCCTAGGGGCTTGTTTGTCCCACTACTAGACCACAAGTGTGTTACCTCCAGCTTACCGCTCTCTGGGTACTCCCTCGACATGCTGTTTTGCAAATGCACATATACTGCGCCAACGCTTCCTTCACCAGGTGTTTTGCCATGCCAGCGCCAGCAATACAGTGCACAAACACGCGGTATATAGAGTGACTCCAGAAGGTGGGGTATTCTTGAAGGTGGTCGTAATAGTAGTAGGAGGTGGAAGCCAGCAGGTACTGGTAGTAATAATCTTGGTGTATGATCATTTCAATTAATGTTGGGGCTGGAGAAATAAATGTGTTGAAGTAGATTTAGCGATCACCTTTTCTGCTAAGCAATTTAGTAATACTTGTGTTTAGGACTGTGTACATGCATTGTTTTCTTGTATTGGCTTGACAGTTCCCGTTGGGCGAAACGTAACCACAGTAAATGTCTTATTAGTTAAGCGTGTTCATGGACTTACTGTAACTGATCGCCTACCAGAAAAGATGATCCCTAAATGTTCAACACAGTAAACAACTCCGCCATAACTTGAAGTGATCGTAGATCAACATTACTTCTACTGCCTGCTCTTTTCCTCTTCCTCCTCCTCCTCCTCCTCCCTCCTCCTCCTCCTCCTCATCCCTCCTCCTCCCTCCTCCTCCCTCCTCCTCCATCCTCCTCCTCCATCCTCCTCCTCTCCCTCCCTCCTCCTCCTCCTCCTCTCCCTCCCTCCTCCTCCTCCTCCTCTCCCTCCCTCCTTCTCCCTCCTTTCTCCCTCCTCCTCCTCCTCCTCCCTCCCTCCTCCTTCTCCCTCCTTTCTCCCTCCTCCTCCTCCTCCCCCTCTTTCCTCCTCCCCCTCCTCATCCCCCTCCCTTCTCCTCCTCCTCTACCTCCCTCGTCGTCCTCCTCCCTCCTCCTCTCCCTCCTCCTCCCCCTCCCTCCTCCTCCCCTCCCTCTCCCTCCTCCTCCCCCTCCCTCCTCCCTCCTTCTCCCTCCTCCTCCCCCTCTTCTTCCTCCTCCTCTTCCCCCTCCTCCTCCTCCTCCTCCTCCTCCTCGCCGCTGCTATTGTTATTTTGCAAGTGCTTCTACTAATACCTTCATAATTCCCTACCTTATTGACTGCCTTTGCATAGTATTGAGTGTATTGACTTAGGGGTGGCCCCGTGGCCTAAGTAAGTTTATTCAGGTATACACAAATACAGTTACATAAATTATATCATACATAGCAGCATATGTTTGGAGAACCCAGGATAACCCAAAAAGTCAGACAAAGTGACTTATTCCCATTGGGGTCCTGATGGCTAAAGCTTTCGCTTCACACGGCGATGTCCGGGTTCGATTCCCGACAAGGGAATGTTTCTTTACACCGGTTGTCTATGTTCCCCATCAGTAAAATGGGTACCTGGGTGTTAGTTGACTGGTATAGGTCGCATCCTGGGAGAAAACTGACCTAATTTGGCCGAAATGCCCAGCATAACAAGGGGCTTTCTATATAGTAGTATGTCATTGATGTCAGCTAGGCCTGTATACCTTGTACATGTACTTGTAGTAAATAAAGATATTATTATATTATAGAGCTTTCTGGTAAGTGAAACGTAGTCACGGTAAATGTCATATTAGTTGCACGTGTATACCTGGAGAGGGTTTCGGTTTGTGACCATTTACCTAACATATTGTCGGTACTCTTACTCTTTGTGTGACTTTCACTTTTGAACAACACAGTGTATACCTGTATACCGAAAGGTCTTTTTTCTTTTCTTTTGGGATATATATACCTGTGATAACCCTGATCGCACTAGAGAGTTTTCTTACTCTTGCAGTCTGGTCAGGGGCCAGGCTTGCCTGCTAAATACCTGTTCATCTATTTTGCTGTTGGCTGCCCTGTGGCTCACACATTCATCACAACGTGGACGTAACCATCGAGTTTCCTGTTGAAGACTTCCACGTTGATTCCTGCAATATTTCTAATTTCTGATAGCAAGTTGAATAGTCGTGGACCTCGGACGTTAACAGTGTTGTATTACTGTGACTTTGACTCCCTGCTTCTACTCTTTCTCCCATCTCTCTCAATAATACATTGTTTTGGGAGTTGTTCCAAATCTTCACACTGAAATCACTCCAGACGATGCAAAAGCGGACCAAGACTTTTCATCTCTCTCTTTTCTTGCATACTATCTAGAGTTCACCTGGAGTCACTTCCGGAGGTCACCGACCCTGCAGCTCGGTCCCAAGCCAGGCCTCCTGCTTGCTTGCCTGGTCGATTAATCTGCAATGCCCACTGCCTGCGGTCCAACGTATGTACCACAGCCAGTTGATTGAGTAATCTGTCAAGTTTCCTCGTAAAGACAAGGGTATGCTCATAATTCCCCTTAGGCATGAAGGGAGGGCATTGAAGAGTCGTGGTCCATTAACACTTATTGAGTTCTTTCTGTACTCATCGCTTCCGTTTTTAATTGGAGGTATCCTTTACAGTTTGTCAATCTTCTTTTGTTCATAATTAGTAATTTCGGTACTAATTATGAACACAAGTATCTTCCAGGTGTAGATTATGATCTACCTTTCTCGCCTACATTCTAAGGAGTACAGTTCTAGGAACTTCGAGCACTCTCAGAAATTTAAGTGCTTGGTAGTTCAGGAGCTGTGAAGGCACTCTGTACATTTTCCAGCCCAGCAGTTGCTCCATGGCCTGGTGGCTAAAGCTCTCGCTTCAGACGGCGAGGGTCCGGGATCGATTCCTGGCGAGGGTAGAAACATTGGGCGTGTTTCCTTACATCGGTTGTCTATGTTCACCCATCAGTATAAAATGGGTACCTGAGTGTTAGTCGACTGGTGTGGGTCGCATCCTGGGACAAAACTGACCTAATTTCCCCTAAATGCTCTGCATAACAAGCTGCTTTCTGTATAGTAGCATGTCATTGATGTAAGCTAGGCCTGTGTATTTTATGCATATACTGCTAGAAATAGATATAATATTATTATTCTAACAACGTTGTGTTCCTTGAACGTGAGATCTTATGACATAACATTTCACAGGTCTCTCACATTTACCCTACATTCTATTGAGTAGTTTAAGTTTGTCTTGTACTATGATCTTGTTTTTATTTCTTCCCTTCTTCCATGGCATAATAACTGAAATTTATCCTCACTGATCATATTGTCAGTGGCCCACTGGAAGACTTTGTTTATGTCAGTCTAGAGGCTCTCTGTCTTCTATGGATACCACTTTCATAGAGAGACTATTGTCATCTTCAAAAGATGATACAGTGCTAGAATTAATGTTCTTGTTTGTTAGAAATGAGAAGTGGGGCGAGAACCGGGCCTTGGTGGACACAACGTTTCACTGTAACAGCCCAGGTAAAAGGACACAAGTGCAACTAATGTGACATTTTATTGTGGCAACGTTTCGCTCTTCATGAGCTTTATCCAAGCCCTTACAAACAATATATGGACACAGAGGGTATATATAGGCTTAGAGTGAGGTGTAATACCAGTGGTGGTAGTAGTAGTAATATTACTTGTAGTATTAATACAATATGGTAGAACAATCAACTTCCACATGAGTAAAAGGTTATAAAAGCTATTACTTGGTTAGCAAAAAAATAGGTTAGACAAATATTTCTGTTGGTAGTTGGATCTGAGAATGTCTGTTTCAGTGTTCCTCCTCTGTTATGTTCTTGTGTAGTATTAGCAGCAGAGACTGTGATGGCAGGGTTTACTGTTTTGAGGAGGATTTTTGCTAATACTTCAGACATGATGAAGCTGCCTTTATTTTGCTTGATTGTGTTAGAAACAGTGATTAGTGATGATTCAAGGCATTTACGTCTGCAGAAATTAGGTTCTCTGATCATTAGTCGGGCGTCGTTGAATTTCATGAGTAATTGGTGGAATTCCGGTGTTGTACGCAGCGTTGTTCAAGTTATCATTCCTACATGCGTTAATGTGTTCATTGAGGCGTGTTTCGAGGTTCCTAGCTGTTTTACCTACATATATCCTGTCACAGCCTCCACAAGGTATAGTGTAAACTCCTGCATTGACTGGTTTATGGTGGTTCGATTTTGTCCCGGTTAGATCCCTTAGGGAAGTGCTGGATGCGATGACTAGTTTTAGATTGTGCGAGCGAGTACCTTGGAAACGTTCAATGCAACCTGGCTGTTGGGAAGGATTATAACTTTGTTAGGAGTGGTGTTGCTGCTTTTATATCCTTTTACTCATGTGCAAGTTGATTGTTTTACCATATTGTATTACTACTACTACTACACTAATATTACTACTACTACCACTGGTAAGACACCTCACTCTAAGAGTATATATACCCTCTGTGTCCATGTATTGTTTGTAACGGCTTGACAAAGCTCCTGGAGAGCGAAACGTTGCACAATAAAATGTCACATTAGTTGCACTTGTGTCCTTTTACCTAACATATTGTGGGTAATTCTACCAACTTTAATAATCTTTGGGTTTGTGAGGAAGTTAAAAATCCATTAGCCCACCTTCCCAGTTATTCCTTTTGCACGCAGTATGTGTGCAATTACATCATGGTCGCACTTATTAAAGGCTTTTGCAAAGTCAGTGTATACTACATCTGCATTTTGTCTTCGAGAGAATCCAAGATCATGTCGTAATCGTTCAGCAGTTACGAAAGGCAGGAGCGACCTGTTTTGAACCCATGTTGACTTGGGTTGTGGGTATACCCGGTGTGATGTGTGGTTACACCAGTGGTTGTATGTGTAAGTTTATTTAGGTACAAGTACACATCGGTACAATTATCATACATAGTTTAAGGTGTATGTAAATTTCTTAGGATAGCCCCAAACAGTCAAAATGACTATTTCAACTGGAGTTCGGAGACCTTAAGCTTATGCTACCAGAAGGTCGACAATATTAGTTATCAATATTGTACATATATTGATTACTTGGGTTCAGCTCTACTTGATGCTTACTTTTGTCCCTTACTGCTTTTAACTATATTGACTGTATTAAAGATGCACGAGTGGGAGAAGAGGGAGGGAAGTGGGTGATTGAACGAGGATTTTGGGTGGGCTGGAGGGTGTATCGTAAGTGTGAGGGGTCACACGAATAGTACCATCTGGCACGAATATACTGCCACCGTCCCCAACGCTCTCATTCTTCTTTATAACTTTGTGTCCACCATATTCCCTCCCACCCTAACTCCTTTCCTTCCTTCCCTCTATCCTCCATCCCTTCCCTCCTACCCTTAGTTCTTTCCTCCACGAACAGCCATCCATATATATTCCCTTCTACCCTTCATTTCTCCTCTCCATTCCTTCTCTCAACCCCGTATCTCTCTACCACCACCGCCCTCCTACTACCTTCGGGCAGGTATCAGAAAGGTACCAAGGAGGGTAATAAATAATAAGCAAGAAAAAGATGAACTCTTGGACATTCTACCAAAGATATATAAAACATGGGAGGAAGAGATAGGAGTGGACCAAAAAATGCAGAATGCCCGTACCACAACAGATGACTAGAAACTATATAGTCGCCCACTGAAAAAAAAAAATACAGGAAACAAAAACATCAGTTAACCCAACTCCACACTAGTGATATATCGGATATCCGAATCTGCATCCGCATCCACGGAGCATCCGCACAATTTCTTATATTCGTATCCGCATCCGTATTTCACTGCAAACAGATATCCGCATATACATCCGCATCCGAAATCCATGAAACATCCGCACAATTTCTTACATCCGCATCAACATCTGCGGACATCCGCACAATTTCTTACATCCGTATCCGCATTTGCATCCGCAGAATGAGTAAGACATTCGTATACACATCCGCATCCGCAGATATCTAAATTTTCACATCCGATACATCCCTACCCCACATTTTGGCTGTCCGTGTCCTCTGACACACGCTTACCAGGTACACACCCTGGCTTTCCACGTTGGTGTTCCCTGACGAGAGACGCACAGGTCCCTGAGCTAGAAGCCTAAGTCAGAAGGTGTCCACTCCGGCAGTCTGGTGAACACTCATGGCCAGTCGATGTACGCCGTGAGGCAGTCTTGTGAACACTCTCAAAGGCCAGTAGATATACGCAGTGAGGCTCTAAGGCCTAGATGTCACCAGCAAGTGTATTCCGAGAGTCAGGAGTACACTCTGTGAGAGTCTAGTGTACACTGTCAATCAGGCCGGCTCAGCAGTCCCTACATTGGGTTTGATGAAGTACCCAGTGGTACTGCCGGCCGGCAGGTTAACTACCTAACCACCATATTGGTAGGAGGTCGCAACAACATGGTTAACCTCCAAGAAGATATGAACCAAGTTTTCCAATGGGCAACGGAAAACAATATGATGTTCAATGAAGACAAATTCCAACTACTCCGTTATGGAAAACTGCAGGAGATAATAACTAGAACAGAGTATACTACAAACTCTGATCATACAGTAGAGCAGAAAAATAAAGTGAGGGACCTGGGAGTGGTATTATCTGAAGATCTCACTTTCAAAGATCACAAGAGTGCCACTATCACAACTACAACTACAAATAAAATGATAGGATGGATAATGAGAACTTTCAAAACAAGAGATGCCAAGCCAATGATGATCCTTTTCAAATCACTTGTTCTCTCTAGGCTGGAATATTGCTGTACATTAACATCTCCGTTCAAAGCAGGTGAAATTGCAGATCTAGAGAGTGTACAGAGAACTTTTACTGCACATATAAGTTCCATCAAACACCTCAACTACTGGGAACGCTTGGAAGCACTTGACTTGTACTCGCTGAAACGCAGGCGAGAGTGATGTGTCATAATCTACACTTAGTAAATCCTAGAAGGAATGGTCCCGAATCTGCACACAGAAATCACTCCCTATGAAATTAAAAGACTGGGCAGGCGGTGCAAAATACCCCCAATGAAAAGTAGAGGCGCCATTGGTACACTAAGAGAAAACACCATAAGTGTCCGGGGCCCAAGACTGTTCAACAGCCTCCCACCATGCATAAAGGGAATTACCAATAGACCCCTGGCTGCCTTCAAGAGGGAGCTGGACAGATACTTAGTCGGTGCTGGATCAGCCGGGCTGTGGTTCATACGTTGGACTATGTGCGTCCAGCAGTAACAGCCTGGTTGATCAGGCTCTGATACACCGGGAGGATTGGTCGTGGACCGGGCCGTGGGGACGTTGATCCCCGGAATACCTTCCAGGTAGACTCCAGGTAGGTAGACCCTCAATACCTCCCTCAACATCCCACATTCCGTCCCCTACCCTCCATCCCTCCCTCATACAAAACCTCTCCCCTCGATCACTTCCCAAACCCACCCCTCCCACTGTCTTTTTCTTTCCTGTCCCCACTCTCCCTCCAAATTCCAGCATTTTCCCGGTTCTTACCCCCCTCCCTTAGAACCATCTCCGACAAACCTCCTACCCCTGTACCAACTATCCTTCTCCGACCAACCTCCTACCCCTGTACCAACTATCCTTCTCCGACCAACCTCCTACCCCCGTACCAACTATCCTTCTCCGACCAACTTCTCTCCACCAACCTCCCTCTACCATCACCTTTCCGCCACACACACTCATCCACCCTCCAAAAACCTCCCTCCACTATTCCTCTCTCCCCACCCCTCTCTCTCTTCCATCCCTCTCGATCGACACCTCTCTCCGTTCCATTCTCCATGCCCCCCTCCACTCCCTCAACCACCCTCCCTCCACCTAAACTTAATTGAAAATCCTAGAGGAGTTGGTCCCGAAGCAGCACAATGAAATCACTCCCTACGAAAGCAAGAGGCTCAGCAGGCAGTGCAAAGTGCCCCTACTGAAAAGAAGGGGCGCCAAGAATAAACTAAGGATAACGCAGTAAATGTAAGGGGCCCAAGAATTTTCAACACCATCCTGTCATACATAGGGGTAATTACCAACAGATTCCGTGCTGTCTTCAAGAAGATATTTCATAAGTTTCTCCAGCTAGGCTGTAGTGCATACAATGATTTGCGAGTTGCTACTTCAAACAGCCAGGTCAGTCAGGCCAGCAACCAGGGGATCTAGTCTGGGAACACGAGAAAGAAAAATAAGAGAGGAGCTAGTGAGAGGATGTACGAGTAGATGTTAGGATAGTGTGAGAGTAGATATACATTTGAAGAGTTTCGAGAGTTTATCTACTCTCTTAGCCCGGCCATGGGCTAGGCTCGTCTGGTGCTTGCCTGGTCAACCAGGCTGTTGCTGCTGGAGGCCTGCTGCCCCACATATCTATCACAGCCTGGTTGATTTGGCACCTGGTGAAGATACTTGTCCAGTTTCCTCTTGAAGGCTTCTACACAGAGTAGATGTTAGGATAGTGTGAGAGTAGATGTTAGGATAGTGTGAGAGTAGATGTTAGGATAGTGTGAGAGTAGATGTTAGGATAGTGTGAGAGTAGATGTTGGGATAGTGTGAGAGTAGATGTTGGGATAGTGTGAGAGTAGATGTTAGGATAGTGTGAGAGTAGATGTTAGGATAGTGTGAGAGTAGATGTTGGGATAGTGTGAGAGTAGATGTTAGGATAGTGTGAGAGTAGATGTTAGGATAGTGTGAGAGTAGATGTTGGGATAGTGTGAGAGTAGATGTTGGGATAGTGTGAGAGTAGGTGTTGGGATAGTGTGAGAGTAGGTGTTGGGATAGTGTGAAGGGGATAGTGAGAGGTGTTGGGATAGTGTGAGAGTAGGTGTTGGGATAGTGAGAGAGGTGTTGGATAGTGTGAGTAGGTTTGGGATAGTGTGAGAGTAGGTGTTGGGATAGTGAGAGTAGGTGTTGGGATAGTGTGAGAGTAGGTGTTGGGATAGTGTGAGAGTAGGTGTTGGGATAGTGTGAGAGTAGGTGTTGGGATAGTGTGAGAGTAGGTGTTGGGATGTGTGAGAGTAGGTGTTGGGATAGTGAGATAGGTGTTGGGATAGTGTGAGAGTAGGTGTTGGGATAGTGTGAGAGTAGGTGTTGGGATAGTGTGAGAGTAGGTGTTGGGATAGTGTAGAGTAGGTGTTGGGATAGTGTGGAGTAGGGTTGGGATAGTGTGAGAGGTGTGGATAGTGGAGAGTAGGTGTTGGGATAGTGTGAGAGTAGGTGTTGGGATAGTGTGGAGGTGTGGGATAGTGAGTAGGTGTTGGGATAGTGTGAGAGTAGGTGTTGGGATAGTGTGAGAGTAGGTGTTGGGATAGTGTGAGAGTAGGTGTTGGGATAGTGTGAGAGTAGGTGTTGGGATAGTGTGAGAGTAGGTGTTGGGATAGTGTGAGAGTAGGTGTTGGGATAGTGTGAGAGTAGGTGTTGGGATAGTGTGAGAGTAGGTGTTGGGATAGTGTGAGAGTAGGTGTTGGGATAGTGTGAGAGAGGTGTTGGGATAGTGTGAGAGTAGGTGTTGGGATAGTGTGAGAGTAGGTGTTGGGATAGTGTGAGAGTAGGTGTTGGGATAGTGTGAGAGTAGATGTTGGGATAGTGTGAGAGTAGATGTTGGGATAGTGTGAGAGTAGATGTTGGGATAGTGTGAGAGTAGATGTTGGGGTAGTGGGAGAGTAGATGTTGGGATAGTGGGAGAGTAGATGTTGGGATATGTGAGAGTAGATGTTGATATTGAGTAGATGTTGGATAGGTGAGGTAGATGTTGGGAAGGTGAGAGTAGATGGAAGTAGGAGAAATTTTATAAGTATATGTCTAGATAGGGGAAGTAAGTTATGGAAGTAGAAACATTGATATTAATTATTCAGACTAGAGCAGAAGGAAGAGAAAATTACTATAGTTATCTCAGATAAGGAAAAGGAAGAAAATTGCTAACTAGGTACATGAAGAGAAGGAATAGTAAGAACTAGGACGAAAAGATGGAGCATCTCAGACAATGAAAGATTAGACAATGATAAAAATGTAAGAGATAATGAAGGAGGCAAAGAACAATAAACAAAAAAATTTGCCTTAGCAATATAAAACGCTTAAGCATTGTCCTGGTACCTTCGCTTTTTCTTAGCCTCATTGCAGGCACACTCACCACACCTTATCATTATTTATGAACACTACAATAATTTGCCTGAAAGTATCTTCTGTAGGAGACACTGATAAAATGCAACATGATATATACAAGGTCTTCCAGATGGTGGCAGCAGAAAATAGCATGATATTCCGATTGCTCAGATATGAAGAACAAGAGGCATGATTTACAAGAAACACTGGATGGCCACCATGTAAAATAAAAAGAGCATGTGAAAGACCTCGGAGAAATAATGTTAACTGGCCTATCATTTACAGAAAACTACAAGGCAAATGTTGCGAAAGGAAGGCAAATATTGGTATGGTTAGCATAACCTTTGAATGTACGAGAAATTTTGCTAATGATGCCACTGTTCAAATCACTTGAGCTCTCTCGACTGGAGTACTGTTCAGTGTTGACACCATTCACAGCAGGAGAGAGATTACAGCTACAACAAATACGTATACTTGGAGTATACCTAGAGAGGGTTTCGGGGGGTCAACGCCCCCGCGGCCCAGTCTGTGACCAGGCCTCGCGGTGGATCAGGGCCTGATCAACCAGGCTGTTACTGCTGGCCGCACGCAAACCGATGTATGGACTACAGCCCTGCTGGTCAGGAACTGATTTTAAGTGCCTGTCCAGAGCCTTCTTGAAAACAGCCAGGGGCCTATTGGTAATCCCCTGTATGTATGCTGGGAGGCATTTGAACAGCGTTGGGGCCCCTGACACTTACTGTGTTGTCTCTTAGCATACTCGTGGTGCCCCAGCTTGTCATGGGGGGATGTATCTTGCCGAGTCTTGTTTTTTCGTGGAGAGGGATTTTCATGTGCAAATTTGCAAATTACTAGGAACATGAAAAAGCATTTTCAGGGGGTCATTGCCCTGACAGCCAGATCCCAGACCAGGCCTGCTGGTGGATGAAGGTCTGATAGACCAGACTGTTACTGCTGGCTACACGCAGTCCAACATATGAACCGCAGCCTAGCTGGCTTGGTACTGACTTTAGGAATCTCTCCAGTTCCCTCTTGAAGACAGCCGGGGTTCTATTGGTAATCGCTCTATTTCTGCGTGCCAAATCTTTTGCTTTTCTACCTGGATGGCATTCTGGGAATCAACGCCCCCTCGGCCCGGTTCATGACCAGGCCTTCTGGTGGATTAGGGCCTGATCAACTAGGCTGTTACTGCTGGCTGCACGTAGTCCAACGTACGAACCACAGCCCGGCTGATCCGGCACTGACTTTAGATACCTGTGCAGTTCCCTCTTGAAAACAACAGGGGTCTATTGGTAATTCCACTTATGGCTGGTGGGAGGCTGTTGAACAGTCTTGGGCCCTGGACACTTAGTGTTTTTTCTTTGTGTACTAATGGCATCCCTACTTTTCATTGGGCGTATGTTTCATCGCCTGCCAAGTCTTTTGCTTTCGTAGGAGTGATTTTCCAGGTGTAGATTATGATGTACCTCTCTCGCTTGCGTTCCAGTGAGTACAAGTCAAGTACTTACAAGCATTCCTAGTAGTTAAGGTGTTTGATGGAACTTATATGTGCAGTAAAAGTTCTCTGTACATTTTCTAGATCTGTGATTTCACCTTCCTTGAATGGAGATGTTAATGTACAGCAGTATTCCAGCCTAGAGACAAGTGATTTAAAAAGGATCATCATTGGCTTGGCATCTCTTGTCTTGAATGTTCTCATTATCCATCCTATCAGTTTCCTCGCAGGTATGATAGTTGTACTGTTGTGATCCTTGAAGGTGAGATCCTCAGACATTACCACTGCCAGGTCCTTCACATTACCACTGCCAGGTGCTTCACATTACTTTTCTGCTCTGTTGTGTGGAAATAAATGGTATAAAATTCCGACACAATGGAAAAATAAACACATAAGCAGTATAATGTGATCCTTTATTGACAACGTTTCGCCCACGCAGTGGGCTTTATCGAGTCACAGACAGATCTACCTGGAAAATGAGTAACATGAAGATATATATAGGGTATAGTCAGGTGGAGAATGCTGGGTCAGGTGGAGAAAGCTGCATGTGACAATCTTAAAAGTGGTGTGATAGTTAAAAACATTGTGTGACTTAAAGGACCTGCAGTGTACCATTCTTGAGTTCTAGGTGGGATAGCGTTGAAGAAGTTTCTTGGCAATAGGTTCAGCTATGTTGTAGAAGCCGTTGTTCTGGTTGAAGTTGTTGGATATACAGATGAGTGATGATTCTAGGATTCTTCGGTATTGCATGTTGTCTTCTCTGGCGATGAGTCTTGCGTTTCTGTAGTTGATTAAATGGTTGTGTAAATTTCGGTGTTGAACACAGGCATTTCTTAAGTCGTCAGATCTGCCTGCGTACTGGTGTTCTGAAATGCGTGTTTGTAGGTCTCTGGATGTTTCGCCAACGTATAATTTGCTGCAGCCATTACAAGGGATTGTGTATACCCCTGCCGTGGATTGAAGCTTTTCCTGTCTGTTACTGGTAATGTCCTTGATGGTGGTGGATGTGGAGGTGGATACTCGGAATGAGGTCTTAGAAAAAATGTTGGAAACGTGTTTGGAAATGGAGTTGGTGGGAAGGACTATGTATCTCTTCTCAGCAGTGTCTTCTCTGGGTGTGTTGAAGATGTTTATTGCCCGTCGTCTGCAGTCTCTAATGAAGTGACGAGAATAGTGAAGTTTGGAAAAAACTTGTTCAATGAGGGAGCATTCTTCTTCAAGGAACTCACTGCTGCAGATTCTGAGTGCGCGCAGGAAAAAGCCTATAATTACACCACGTTTAATTTTGGTGTCGTGGTGAGTAGAAGTGGAGAAGATCGTGTTGATTGGTAGGTTTTCGATAGACTTTAAAACGAAGTTCATGGTCAGCTTTGCAGAGAAGAACATCAAGGAAAGGAAGAGTGTTGTCGACTTCTTCTTCTAGTGTAAACTGGATTGATGGCTCTACCTGGTTGAGTTCGTGTTGGAGAGCTTGAACGTTGAAGCGTCTGGGAGTTATGATGAGAATGTTGTCAACATAACGAAGCCAGGTGACAGAAGAGGGAATAATAGTGGAAAATCGCTCGGCTTCCAAATGTTCCATATATAGGTTCGCAAGGACGGCACTAAGTGGCGATCCCATGGGTAGTCCAAAAGTTTGCTGAAAGAGTTGGTTTTCGAAGAGAAACATGTAAAGCCCACACATAGCTCAACAAGGTCGATGAAATCGCTGGCTGGAAGAGGAAGATCAAGCGAGTCGTCAATTTTCCTGCGCAAGAGATCGATAGCTTGTGTAGTAGGTACTTTGGTGAATAGGGATGTTACATCAAGGCTGGAGAGTTTCTTGTTTCTGATGTTGATGTTGCGAATGCGATTGAGAAGGTCACCAGAGTGTTTGAGATGTGCTGGACTGATGGTGCCCAAAAGTTTGGAGAGGTGTTTAGCGAGAATTCCTGAGATTTGGTGGGGAGCACTGCCTATTCCCGAGGATATGCGCCTCAATGGGATACCTTTTGGACTACCCATGGGATCGCCACTTAGTGCCGTCCTTGCGAACCTATATATGGAACATTTGGAAGCCAAGCGATTTTCCACTATTATTCCCTCTTCTGTCACCTGGCTTCGTTATGTTGACGACATTCTCATCATAACTCCCAGACGCTTCAACGTTCAAGCTCTCCAACACGAACTCAACCAGGTCGAGCCATCAATCCAGTTTACACTAGAAGAAGAAGTCGACAACACTCTTCCTTTCCTTGATGTTCTTCTCTGCAAAGCTGACCATGAACTTCGTTTAAAGTCTATCGAAAACCTACCAATCAACACGATCTTCTCACTTCTACTCTCACCACGACACCAAAATTAAACGTGGTGTAATTATAGGCTTTTCCTGCGCGCACTCAGAATCTGCAGCAGTGAGTTCCTTGAAGAAGAATGCTCCTCATTGAACAAGTTTTTCCAAACTTCACTATCCTCGTCACTTCATTAGAGACTGCAGACGACGGGCATTAAACATCTTCAACACACCCAGAGAAGACACTGCTGAGAAGAGATACATAGTCCTTCCCACCAACTCCATTTCCAAACATGTTTCCAACATTTTTTCTAAGACCTCATTCCGAGTATCCACCTCCACATCCACCACCATCAAGGACATTACCAGTAACAGACAGGAAAAGCTTCAATCCACGGCAGGGGTATACACAATCCCTTGTAATGGCTGCAGCAAATTATACGTTGGCGAAACATCCAGAGACCTACAAACACGCATTTCAGAACACCAGTACGCAGGCAGATCTGACGACTCAAGAAATGCCTGTGTTCAACACCGAAATTTACACAACCATTTAATCAACTACAGAAACGCAAGACTCATCACCAGAGAAGACAACATGCAATACCGAAGAATCCTAGAATCATCACTCATCTGTATATCCAACAACTTCAACCAGAACAACGGCTTCTACAACATAGCTGAACCTATTGCCAAGAAACTTCTTCAACGCTATCCCACCTAGAACTCAAGAATGGTACACTGCAGGTCCTTTAAGTCACACAATGTTTTTAACTATCACACCACTTTTAAGATTGTCACATGCAGCTTTCTCCACCTGACCCAGCATTCTCCACCTGACTATACCCTATATATATCTTCATGTTACTCATTTTCCAGGTAGATCTGTCTGTGACTCGATAAAGCCCACTGCGTGGGCGAAACGTTGTCAATAAAGGATCACATTATACTGCTTATGTGTTTATTTTTCCGCTCTGTTGTGTGATTAGAGTTTGTAGTATACTTATTTCTAGCTATTATTTCCTCCAGTTTTGCATAACGGAGTAGTTGGAATTTGTCTTCATTGAACATCATATTCTTCTCTGTTGCTCATTGGAAAACTTGGTTTATACTTTCTTTGAGATTTACCGTGTCCTCAATGGATGACAGTCTCATGCAGATCCTAGTATCGTTTGATCCTAGTATCGTGTATTCTACATCTGCATTCTGTTTATTTTCCAGAACTCTTTCAAAGATTTTAATGATGTGGGACGTTAGAGCTATTGGTCTATAGTTCTTAGCTATTGCTTTGCTGCCACCTTTATGGAATGGGGCTATATTCACTGTTTTTAGTTACTGTGGAATCTCACCTGTGTTGATTCTCCTCCATAGCATACTTAGAGCCCACGAGAGGGGTTTCTTGCAGTTCTTATTGAACAGAGTTTCCCGAGTCTGGGCCTGGGGCTGAGTGCATGGGCGTGTTGTCAATGGCTTTCTCAAAGTCTAGTGGAGTTAGGATTATGTCAGAAATTTGGCATACATTGACAGGGTTTTGAGGCTCATTCATGATTTTTTGGGGGGATTATCTATCATTAGACTGATTAGTGGTTCGCTAAACACAGAGTCGTATTGAGTTTTCAGTATCCCACTCATTTCTGTGTTGTCATCTGTGTAAGTTTCATCTTGTCTGAGGGGGATGCCCAATACTTGATGTGGGTTTTTGCCTTGTTTCTGGCGTATGAAAAGAAATATTTCGAATTTCTTTCAGTTTCACTAATCGCTTTTAGCTCTTGTCTCTTCTGGATCCTGTACAAGTCCTTTAACTTAAGCTCAATATTTTCCACTTCCTGGTTAGCGCTTCTTTCCGTGTTTCAGACAACATAAAATTCTTAAGTAGCTCAGTGATTCTTCGCCTTCTCCTTTAGAGGTAGCATCTCTCTCTAGTTTACTTTTTTTTTTTTTTTTAGTGGAATATGCCTTGAACATACTTAAGCTACCAGGAAGTTGATCTTTTCAAGGCACTGGTTAAGGTCCATGTTAAATATTTAAGATATCTTCCCTACATGTTTCATTTAGAACATGTTTTGCCTGGTCCCAATTGATGTTCTTGTTGTTGAAGTTAAATAGTTGTATGCATTTTGCAGATCAGGACTCATGTGTATGTAAATCTGGACTTCGATTAGATTGTGATCAGAATTAATTGTTTTTGATATTGTTTCTTACCAGGTCCTCATTATTTGTGAAAATAAGGTCAAGTGTGTTCTCCAATCTTGTTGGCTCCACTATCTGCTGGCTCAGGGTGTGTTTATTGCAGAAATTCAACAGCTGATGTGTGTGTGACTTTTCATCTGGGTTGCCTCCAGGGATTATTTCTGCTGCAACTTACTTGCTACATTCTTCCATTTTGTATGTCTTAGATTGAAGTCACCAAGCAGCAAGATGATTGGGAGTAGGGAGTGATTTCATTGTGCAAATTTGGGACCAGTCCCTCTTGAATTTTCCATGCGTAAATTATGATGTACCTTCCTCGCCTGCATTCCAAGGAGTACATGTTAAGGGGCTTCAAACTTTCTCAGTAATTAAGGTACTTGACTGATCTAATATGTGCAGTGAAAGTTCTCTGTGTATTCTCCAGATCTACAATTTCATCTGTCTTGAAAGGGCTGTTAGTATACAACAATATATATTTCAGCCTAGATAGAGCAAGTGACTTAAAGAGGATCATCATTGGCTTGGTGACCCATGTTTTGAAGGTTCTCATTATCCGTCCTATCATTTTCTTCGCAGTTGTGAAAAATGACACGTGATCCTTGAAGGTGAGATCCTCTAACATTATCATAAGAACATAAGAAAGAAGGAACACTGCAGCAGGCCTTCTGGCCCATGCGAGGCAGGTCCAATTCTCCCACCGACTTAAGCCAATGCCATGACCTGTTCAGGTCAGTTACATTCACTTAAGGGAGGAGCACGGCATCTGACCTAGTAGCACAAGTTAGTCAGGTCCAACACACACCCACCCACACCCACTCATGTATTTATCCAACCTATTTTTAAAACTACACAATGTCTTAGCTTCTATGACGGTACTCGGGAGTTTGTTCCACTCATCCACAACTCTATTGCCAAACCAGTGCTTTCCTATATCCTTCCTGAATCTGATTTTTTTCCAATTTAAAACCATTGCTGCAAGTCCTGTCAATACTAGATATTTTTAGCATGCTATTTACATCCCCTTTATTAATTCCTGTTTTCCATTTATACACCTCAATCATATTTCCCCTAATTCTACGCCTTTCTAGAGAGTGCAGATTCAGGGCGCTCAGTCTATCCTCATAGGGAAGATTTCTGATACATGGGATCAACTTTGTCATCCTCCTTTGTACGTTTTCCAGAGCATTTATATCCATTCTGTAATACGGTGACCAAAACTGCAGCATAATCTAAATGAGGCCTAACCAAAGATATATAGAGTTGAAGAACAACCTGCGGACTTCTATTATTTATACTTCTTGATATGAATCCAAGGATTTTGTTAGCTCTATTGCGAACACTTATGCGCTGTTGTCTTGGTTTCAGATTACTGCTAACCAGAACTCTTAAATCCTTTTCGCAATCCGTAATATTAAGATCTACATTATTTAGTTTGTGTGTCATGGTTATTTTCTTGTCCAACATTTAGAACTTTGCATTTGTTTATATTAAACTGCATGTTCACATTAGTTTTTTGCTCTATATTGTTGTTAGAATTTGTTTTGTACATTGTTCTAGATTTTATTTCCAAATTTTCCATAATGGAGCAACTGAAATTTGTACTCATTGAACATCGTATTGGTGGAACATGACACTGGCACTTGTGGTGGAACACGACACTGGCACTTGTGGTGGAACACGACACTGGCACTTGTGGTGGCACACGACACTGGCACTTGTGGTGGCACACGACACTGGCACTTGTGGTGGAACACGACACTGGCACTTGTGGTGGAACACGACACTGGCACTTGTGGTGGCACACACACTGGCACTTGTGGTGGAACACGACACTGGCACTTGTGGTGGAACACGACACTGGCACTTGTGGTGGAACACGACACTGGCACTTGTGGTGGAACACGACACTGGCACTTGTGGTGGAACACGACACTGGCACTCTGTGGTGGACACGACACTGGCACTTGTGGTGGACACGACACTGGCACTTGTGGTGGACACGACACTGGCACTTGTGGTGGAACACGACACTGGCACTTGTGGTGGAACACGACACTGGCACTTGTGGTGGAACACGACACTGGCACTTGTGGTGGAACACGACACTGGCACTTGTGGTGGAACACGACACTGGCACTTGTGGTGGAACACGACACTGGTACTTGTGGTGGAACACGACACTGGCACTTGTGGTGAACACGACACTGGCACTTGTGGTGGAACACGACACTGGCACTTGTGGTGGAACACGACACTGGCACTCTGTGGTGGAACACGACACTGGCACTTGTGGTGGAACACGACACTGGCACTTGTGGTGGAACACGACACTGGCACTTGTGGTGGAACACGACACTGGCACTTGTGGTGGAACACGACACTGGCACTTGTGGTGGAACACGACACTGGCACTTGTGGTGGAACACGACACTGGCACTTGTGGTGGAACACGACACTGGCACTTGTGGTGGAACACGACACTGGCACTTGTGGTGGAACACGACACTGGCACTTGTGGTGGAACACGACACTGGCACTTGTGGTGGAACACGACACTGGCACTTGTGGTGGAACACGACACTGGCACTTGTGGTGGAACACGACACTGGCACTTGTGGTGGCACACGACACTGGCACTTGTGGTGGAACACGACCACAACCCGGCTGATCCGGCACCGACTTTAGGTATCTGTCCAGATACCTCTTGTAGACAACCAGGGGTCTACTGGTAATGCCCCTTATGGCTATTGGGAGGCTGTTGAACAGTCTTGGGCCCCAGACACTTACTGTTTTCTCCTAGTGTACCAGTGACGCCCCTACTTTTAACTGGGGATATGTTGTGGTGGAACATGACACTGGTACTAGTAGCAGAACGTGACACTGGTACTAGTGGTGGAACATGACACTGGTACTAGTGATGGAACATGACACTGGTACTAGTGATGGAACATGACACTGGTACTAGTGGTGGAACATGACACTGGTACTAGTGATGGAACATGACACTGGTACTAGTGGTGGAACATGACACTGGTACTAGTAGCAGAACGTGACACTGGTACTAGTGGTGGAACATGACACTGGTACTAGTGGTGGAACATGACACTGGTACTAGTGATGGAACATGACACTGGTACTAGTGGTGGAACATGACACTGGTACTTGTGGAACATGACACTGGTACTTGTGGTGGAACATGACACTGGTACTTGTGGTGGAACATGACACTGGTACTTGTGGTGGAACATGACACTGGTACTTGTGGTGGAACATGACACTGGTACTTGTGGTGGAACATGACACTGGTACTTGTGGTGGAACATGACACTGGTACTTGTGGTGGAACATGACACTGGTACTTGTGGTGGAACATGACACTGGTACTTGTGGTGGAACATGACACTGGTACTTGTGGAACATGACTGATTGGAACATGACACTGGTACTTGTGGTGGAACATGACACTGGTACTTGTGGTGGAACATGACACTGGTACTTGTGGTGGAACATGACACTGGTACTTGTGGTGGAACATGACACTGGTACTTGTGGTGGAACATGACACTGGTACTTGTGGTGGAACATGACACTGGTACTTGTGGTGGAACATGACACTGGTACTTGTGGTGGAACATGACACTGGTACTTGTGGTGGAACATGACATGGTACTTTGGTGGAACATGACACTGGTACTTGTGGTGGAACATGACACTGGTACTTGTGGTGGAACATGACACTGGTACTGTGGAACAGACACTGGACTTGTGGGAACATGACACTGGTACTTGTGGTGGAACATGACACTGGTACTTGTGGTGGAACATGACACTGGTACTTGTGGTGGAACATGACACTGGTACTTGTGGTGGAACATGACACTGGACTTGTGGTGGAACATGACACTGGTACTTGTGGTGGAACATGACACTGGTACTTGTGGTGGAACATGACACTGACTTGTGGTGGAACATGACACTGGACTTGTGGTGGAACATGACACTGGACTTGTGGTGGAACAGACACTGGACTTGTGGTGAACAGACACTGGACTGGTGGAACATGACACTGGTACTTGTGGTGGAACATGACACTGGTACTTGTGGTGGAACATGACACTGGTACTTGTGGTGGAACATGACACTGGTACTTGTGGTGGAACATGACACAGGTACTGGTAACATGACCTTACTTGGCATGCATGGCTGTTGAACATGACACTGGTACTGTGGTGGAACATGACACTGGTACTTGTGGTGGAACATGACACTGGTACTTGGTGGAACATGACACTGGTACTGTGGTGGAACATGACACTGGTACTGTGGTGGAACATGACACTGGTACTGTGGTGGAACATGACACTGGTACTGTGTGGAACATGACACTGGTACTTGTGGTGGAACATGACACTGGTACTTGTGGGGAACATGACACTGGTACTTGTGGTGGAACATGACACTGGTACTTGTGGTGGAACATGACACTGGTACTTGTGGTGGAACATGACACTGGTACTTGTGGTGGAACATGACACTGGTACTTGTGGTGGAACATGACACTGGTACTTGTGGTGGAACATGACACTGGTACTTGTGGTGGAACATGACACTGGTACTTGTGGTGGAACATGACACTGGTACTTGTGGTGGAACATGACACTGGTACTTGTGGTGGAACATGACACTGGTACTTGTGGTGGAACATGACACTGGTACTTGTGGTGGAACATGACACTGGTACTTGTGGTGGAACATGACACTGGTACTTGTGGTGGAACATGACACTGGTACTTGTGGTGGAACATGACACTGGTACTTGTGGTGGAACATGACACTGGTACTGTGGTGGAACATGACACTGGTACTTGTGGTAACATGACACTGGTACTTGTGGTGGAACATGACACTGGTACTTGTGGTGGAACATGACACTGGTACTTGTGGTGGAACATGACACTGGTACTTGTGGTGGAACATGACACTGGTACTTGTGGTGGAACATGACACTGGTACTTGTGGTGGAACATGACACTGGTACTTGTGGTGGAACATGACACTGGTACTTGTGGTGGAACATGACACTGGTACTTGTGGTGGAACATGACACTGGTACTTGTGGTGGAACATGACACTGGTACTTGTGGTGGAACATGACACTGGTACTTGTGGTGGAACATGACACTGGTACTTGTGGTGGAACATGACACTGGTACTTGTGGTGGAACATGACACTGGTACTTGTGGTGGAACATGACACTGGTACTTGTGGTGGAACATGACACTGGTACTTGTGGTGGAACATGACACTGGTACTTGTGGTGGAACATGACACTGGTACTTGTGGTGGAACATGACACTGGTACTTGTGGTGGAACATGACACTGGTACTTGTGGTGGAACATGACACTGGTACTTGTGGTGGAACATGACACTGGTACTTGTGGTGGAACATGACACTGGTACTTGTGGTGGAACATGACACTGGTACTTGTGGTGGAACATGACACTGGTACTTGTGGTGGAACATGACACTGGTACTTGTGGTGGAACATGACACTGGTACTTGTGGTGGAACATGACACTGGTACTTGTGGTGGAACATGACACTGGTACTTGTGGTGGAACATGACACTGGTACTTGTGGTGGAACATGACACTGGTACTTGTGGTGGAACATGACACTGGTACTTGTGGTGGAACATGACACTGGTACTTGTGGTGGAACATGACACTGGTACTTGTGGTGGAACATGACACTGGTACTTGTGGTGGAACATGACACTGGTACTTGTGGTGGAACATGACACTGGTACTTGTGGTGGAACATGACACTGGTACTTGTGGTGGAACATGACACTGGTACTTGTGGTGGAACATGACACTGGTACTTGTGGTGGAACATGACACTGGTACTTGTGGTGGAACATGACACTGGTACTTGTGGTGGAACATGACACTGGTACTTGTGGTGGAACATGACACTGGTACTTGTGGTGGAACATGACACTGGTACTTGTGGTGGAACATGACACTGGTACTTGTGGTGGAACATGACACTGGTACTTGTGGTGGAACATGACACTGGTACTTGTGGTGGAACATGACACTGGTACTTGTGGAAGTACTCGGCATGCGGTAATGAAACATTGTAGGTGGGCGGTTGGGGCGGGCGCGAGGTTGTGTTGGGGTGGGTGTTAGAGGGGTGGAGTAAAGCGCCATGCACGCTCTGTGGTTCAGCACCCACTGACTGCATGGCGGCTGCAGCCCACACCAAGCACTGGGTGGAGCTGCACGCACTTGCTCCGCCCACCCCAGTACTGAACCCACCCATCACGCCCCCTCCCAATTGTGCCCATCCCCATCACCCTCAGTTCCTCCAACCCCACCACTTACTCCACCCCACCACTTCCTCCACCCCACCACTTCCTCACCCACCACTTCTCCCCCACCACTTCCTCCACCCCCACCACTTCCTCCACCCCACCACTTCCTCACCCCACCACTTCCTCCACCCCACCACTTCCTCCACCCCCACCACTTCCTCCACCCCCACCACTTCCTCCACCCCCACCACTTCCTCCACCCCCACCACTTCCTCTACCCCACCACTTCCTCACCCCACCACTTCCTCCACCCCACCACTTTCTCCACCCCACCACTTCCTCCACCCCACCACTTCCTCCACCCCCACCACTTCCTCCACCCCACCACTTCTCCACCCCACCACTTCCTCCACCCCACCACTTCCTCCACCCCACCACTTCCTCCACCCACCACTTCCTCCACCCACCACTTCCTCCACCCCACCACTTCCTCCACCCCACCACTTCCTCCACCCCACCCACCACTTCCTCCACCCCCACCACTTCCTCCACCCCACCACTTCACCCCACCACTTCCTCCACCCTCACCACTTCCTCCACCCTCACCACTTCCTCCACCCCACCACTTCCTCCACCCCACCACTTCCTCCACCCCACCACTTCCTCCACCCCACCACTTCCTCCACCCCACCACTTCCTCCACCACACCACTTCCTCCACCCCACCACTTCCTCCACCCACCACTTCCTCCACCCACCACTTCCTCCACCCCACCACTTCCTCCACCCCACCACTTCCTCAACCCCACCACTTCCTCCACCCCACCACTTCCTCCACCCCACCACTTCCTCCACCCACCACTTCCTCCACCCCACCACTTCCTCCACCACACCACTTCCTCCACCCGCACCACTTCCTCCACCCGCACCACTTCCTCCACCCCACCACTTCCACCACCACACCACTTCCTCCACCCACCACTTCCTCCACCCCACCACTTCCTCCACCCCACCACTTCCTCCACCCACCACTTCCTACCCCACCACTTCCTCCACCCCACCACTTCCTCCACCCCACCACTTCCTCCACCCCACCACTTCCTCCACCCCCACCACTTCCTCCATCCCCACCACTTTCTCTACCCCACCACTTCCTCCTCCCCAACCACTTCCATCCCCACCACTTTCTCTACCCCACCACTTCTTCCATCCCCACTGTTTCTCCACAGCACCACTTACCGTCCCACCATTTCCACCCCAACTACTTCCTCTTCCGTCTACATCGCCACCCTACCCCACCCAACAACCGCTATCCCCACCCACTTCATCCCAACCCCGTCCCCAACAACCGCTATCCCCACCCACTTCATCCCAACCCTGTCCCCACCACCCACATCCTCACCCCACCACACACATCCTCACCCCAACCACCCACATCCCCTCCCCACAACCCTCATCCCCCTCCACACCACCCATATCCCCGTCCCCACCATCCCCCCATCCAGCATTAAGATAGTACTCCATGGGACAGTCTGTTTTTTATCCAGAGTGTGTACACAGATACACTCGCCACACCTTTCTATCATTTGCAGAGCTCCAAGTATTGTAAGACTCGAAATTCATCAAAGATGTAAGGTATATATCGTTAGAAATACAAGCAAGTATAAATGCGGGGTTGTAAACTCTAGAAATACGAGATGATGTTTAGTAAATTTAACCCCCAGAGTCAGAAAATTGATTGGTACAAAATAAACAAAGAAGTACCAGACATACCCTGGGAAAGTCATGAGTACCTTTACTAGTGCTCGGAAAAGCTTAATACAGAAGGATACAAGGTCTGTGTAAAATACATACAGCTGAAAAAAAACGAAAAGTAAATCAGATATAGAAAGAAAGCGTAGAAGAATGTACACACTAAAAAAATGGGTTTTCAAACTGCTTAAAATGTAACTATCGCAACGAAGGAAAGATAATCTTTACCGAGAGATTACCCAGTTTGAACACAAATTTGTACTTTCATAGCAGATGGAAGAAGCACAAAAAAGCTGTCCAGGATATTGCTAGAAACCCCAAATATATCTACACATATACAAAATCTAATAATAATAAAATAATAAATAAATAATATCTTTATTTACTACAAGTACATGTACATGGTATACAGGCCTAGCTGACATCAATGACATACTACTATATAGAAAGTCCCTTGTTATGCTGAGCATTTCGGGCAGATTAGGTCAGTGTCCTAGGATGCGACTCACACCAGTCGACTAACACCCAGGTACCCATTTTACTGATGGGGAACATAGACAACAGGTGTAAAGAAACACGCCCAATGTTTCTGCCCTGGCTGGGAATCGAACCCAGGCCCTCGCCGTGTGAAGCGAGAGCTTTAGCCACCAGACCACCAGAGCCCCAATACGTATAGAATACGTATAGAAATACGTATAGAATTGGACTATTAATCATAGGAGGTTCATACACTGACGATGAAAAGAAATTGAGCGAAATACTAAAATACCGGTATGAAGCAGAGTGGAAAATGCATTAAAAAATCGTTGTCTCCGAAGGTCACACAGATTACATAACTGTTATTAGTACAAATCCTGAAGAATTAGAAACAGAAATGGAAAACATGCCCACTCATTGAGAACATAGAGCGGATTCATGAAATTCCTTGTTTATAAGAAGTGCAAACTACTACTAGCATGAGCATTCGGTATTCTTTGGAGGAAGAGTTCCCATCTAGACGAAATACCAGACGCCTTAAGTGCCGACGTAGTTTGTTTGCATCAAGTAGTCAGTAGAACACTATGCAAAAATTAATAGACCAGTAACCTTAACACTGCACATCATTTATGGAAAAGCATGACTTATATAACCTAAACCAGCATGGGTTTACTGCAGGTAGATAATGCTTGTCATAACTACTAAACCAAGATGACAGAATTACCGAGATATTGGAAGAAAACCAAAACGCAGTTATAGTCTACTTGTATTTTGCAAATGCGATTTAGATTGATTACACATAAATTGAGAGCGATAGGTATCACTGGAAAAATAGTCATAAGGATTTTCAGTTTTCTGATAAACAGAACACAAAGAATAGTACTTAGCAGAGTAAAATTCAGCATTAACAAAGTAAAAAATTGAATAGCCCAAGGTACGGTGCTGGCGCCTTTACTGCTTTTATCCTCGTAACAGACATTGATAAAAAACAATTGCCACAAGACACGGAAAAATTGCAAGACGATATAAGCAAAGTGTTTCTGTGGGCAGTGGAAAATAACGGCTTTGAATGGTGACAAGTTCCAGTTGCTTAGTTACGAAAAAAATAACTGAAAACAAGCACTACATAAAACACAAGAGGAACACCAAGAAGAACATGTTAAGGATCTGAGTGTAATAAGGTCAACTGACCTTAATTCAAAGAACACAATAAGACAGAAGTCACGATGGCCTGGAAAATAATGGGGGTTGATAATGAGGACTTTCAGGACAAGGGAAATAATGCAAATGATGACACTTTTCAAATCACTTAAATAAGTGTTCCGTGTTGACGGCGCCTTTGAGGGCATCATGGATGTCAGGGCTGCAACAGATTCAAAGTTCATTTACGACCTTCATATAAAGCCAGCAAAGCATTTAAATTGCTGGGTACACCTCACAGTGCATAATATGTATTCATTAGAGCTGAGGAGCGAGAGTTACATGATAATATATACGTGGAAAGTAGTTAAGGGCCTTGTCCCAAATCTGCACACTAGTATAACAAGATACTGGAGTGAGAGAGATGGGATTTTACCAGAAGATATGTGAAATAATGTCGGAACAAGTGTAGTCTTCAATAACAAAAACTGGACAAGTACCTCCTCCAAGCGCCGGGTCAATCAAGCTGTGATGGATACGTACGCCAGCGGGCCGAAAGCAGTAACAACCAAGTTAATCAGGCAAGCAGCAAGCAATCTAGCCCAGGGCCGGGCAGTAGCAAAACACTTGAAACTCATCAAAGATTACAATGACAGTATTATAATGGTGGTTCACAGTTGTACCATAAGTCTGGGTCATACTGGCACTATGACAGGTCACTGGTGGGTTACAGTAACATGGTGTTTCACTGTGGCGCCTTGATGGTGGGTCACAGTGGTACCATGGATCACAATGGTATTATAATTAATCACAGTGAAACCATGATGGATCACAGTGGAACCATGATGGATCACAGTGGAACCATGATGGATCACAGTGGAACCATGATGGATCACAGTGGAACCATGATGGATCACAGTGGAACCATGATGGATCACAGTGGAACCATGATGGATCACAGTGGAACCATGATGGATCACAGTGGAACCATGATGGATCACAGTGAACCATGATAGATCACAGTGGAACCATGATGGATCACAGTGGAACCATGATGGATCACAGTGGAACCATGATGGATCACAGTGGAACCATGATGGATCACAGTGGAACCATGATGGATCACAGTGGAACCATGATGGATCACAGTGGAACCATGATGGATCACAGTGGAACCATGATGGATCACAGTGGAACCATGATGGATCACAGTGGAACCATGATGGATCACAGTGGAACCATGATGGATCACAGTGGGACCATGATGGATCACAGTGGAGCCATGATGGATCACAGTGGTGCCATGATGAATCACAGTGGTGCCATAATGGATCACAGTTTTGCCATGTTGGATCACAGTAGTGCCATAATGGAGCACAGTGGTACCATGATGGATCATAGTGGCACCATGGATCATTGGTACCATGAGTCAGTGGTACCATGTTGAATCTCAGTACCATGATGGATCACAGAGGTACCATGAATCACAATGGTACTACAATGGATTACAGTAGTACCACGAGTCACAGTGGTACTATGATGGGTCACAGTGGTGCCATGATGGATCACAGTGGTGCCATGATGGATCACAGTGGTGCCATGATGGATCACAGTGGTGCCATGATGGATCACAGT
This sequence comes from Cherax destructor, assembly GCA_009830355.1. Lineage (NCBI taxonomy): Eukaryota > Metazoa > Arthropoda > Malacostraca > Decapoda > Parastacidae > Cherax > Cherax destructor. The sequence goes on along the minus strand of WNWK01004447.1, from coordinate 14,218 downwards.
GGTGCCATGATGGATCACAGTGGTGCCATGATGATCACAGTGGTGCCATGATGAATCACAGTGGTGCCATGATGGATCACAGTGGTGCCATGATGGATCACAGTGGTGCCATGATAGATCACAGTGGTGCCATGGATCACAGTGGTGCCATGGATCACAGTGGTGCCATGATGGATCACAGTGGTGTCATAATGGATCACAGTGGTACCATGGTTCACAGTAGTACCATGGACCACAGTAGTGTCATGGATCGCAGTGGTATCATAGGTCACGGTAGTACTATGGATCACAGTACCATGGGTCACAGTAGTACAATGGATCACAGTGCCATGGGTCACGGTAGTACCATGGATCACAGTGCCATGGGTCACAGTAGTACCATGGGTCACAGTAGTACCATGGATCACAGCACCATGGATCACAGTAGCACCATGGGTCACAGTAGTACCATGGATCACAGTACCATAGATCACAGTACCATAGATCACAGTACCATAGACCACAGTTCCATGGATCACAGTACCATGAATCACAGCACAAGGGTCACAGCACCATGAATCACAGTATGGATCACAGTAGCACAATGTATCACAGTATGGATCACAGTAGCACCATGTATCACAGTAGCACACTTGTATCACAGTCCTATGATCACAGCACAATGGGTCACTGCACCATGAGTCAAAGTACCATGGACCCCAGTAGCACCATGGGTCACAGTAGTTCCATCCATGGATCACAGCACCATGGGTCACAGTATGGATCACAGCACCATGGGTCACAGTATGGATCACAGTAGCACCATGTATCACAATACTATGGATCACAGTAGCACCATGGATCACAGTAGCACCATGGGTCATAGTACCATGGGTCACAGTACCATGGATCATAGCACCATGGGTCACGGTAACATGGATCACAGCAACGTGTCACAGTACCATGGGTCACGGTAACATGGATCACAGTAACACCATGGATCATAGTACCATGGGTCACAGTACCATGGGTCACAGTACCATGGATCATAGCACCATGGGTCACAGTACCATGGATCATAGCACCATGGTCACAGTAACATGGATCACAGTAGCACCATGAGTCACAGTACCATGGGTCACAGTACCATGGATCATAGCACCATGGGTCACGGTAACATGGATCACAGCACCGTGTGTCACAGTACCATGGATCATAGCACCATGGGTCACAGTACCATGGATCATAGCACCATGGGTCACGGTAACATGGATCACAGTAACACCATGGATCATAGCACCATGGGTCACAGTACCATGGATCTTAGCACCATGGGTCACAGTACCATGGATCATAGCACCATGGGTCACAGTAACATGGATCACAGTAGCACCATGGGTCACAGTAGCACCATGGGTCACAGTACCATGGTGAATGAGTGCAGAGGTGAGGGGTAAGTGGGCATCGCTATACCTTGGGTTGGGTAGGGTTTAAAGTTATTAATTAAGTTACAGAAGTTATTGTGGATGAGTTTAGTAATTAGTACGGTACATAAAACCTTGGAATGTAACATTACTGTCACAAGAAAAAGTAGTAAATATGAAAGAAACATGAGAGTGATAATGTAAGAAGTCTGGTGTGTTGCTTGAGAAGCAACACATCAGACTTTGACGTGTCAACCTTCCACCACACTCACTATATACAACGCACTTAAAAACGTAGGTATTCAGTTATGATTACTCAGTATTGTCAAAAATGGGACTCCTAATTAATAGCATTACCTATGGTGGAAATATTTACTGCTTTGCTTGAGAAAGTCTTCAGTATCAAAAATGTTTATAATTATAACCATAATTTTTAAAAGGGTTGACCGGTAAGCCAGCGGAAGGCCTCAGTCAGATGACCAAAACTCCAGCAACGGGTCATCATATGAGTAGAACCCGCGTCAGGCAACACTTGTCCTGTTTCCTAAGTTAAACCTGATAAATACTGTGCTCACAAGCACTCACATGATCACCAGTATATTAAGTATAGACGAGACCATTGATAAAGCTGTCAGATCTTAATTTAAGAAGAGACGATATATATAGGATTTGAAATTTGTCATACCCACTTATACCATACGTATAAATAAACCCATGAAAGGATTGAAAGTTTCCCACATCGGAAGAACACAAACAACGTATTCCGGAACAACGGCGTTGAAAAACTCCATAGAAAACAAGTGAAGTAGAAACCCCAGGGAGATGCACAAGCATTAAACTTAAGTTGACACACAATAAAAGAGAAAAAAAAGTCGCAGGCGAGTTAGTCACAAAAGTTCAAAATATATATTTACTGTGTAAGAGGAGATGCAGACATGGAAACAAATACTGATATAAAAACACCGATAATAAACATAGTAGGAAGGTGAGTGTTGCTGCCAACATCATGTTGAACAAAACAACGTCAACTCATCTCACCTATAACAACATTTTTTGTTCACGTCAAGAACAAAAGTTACATATACATAACACTGCCCCAACCCCCCACCACCACCACATCAATACTAAATAATGTGGAATTTTCCAAGAAAACCGCGTATTTACAACACCTAATTAAAATAACTTTCTTTTTTTAATAACACACAAAACTGTTTAAGATAATTAAATGATATTCGAGAAGAAGATAATAAAAATGAATAAAAACCTAATAATTATCCTGGTACCGAATGACCGTCGTCGGCAGCAATGATGATGATGATGATGATGATGATGATGATGATGATGTAGTAGTAGTAACAAGTGTAATAGATGTAGCCGGACAGTGAAGGGAGTTTCTGAAGTAAAGGGTAATGACGGTGGCCATGGCGATCAGAAGGAATACTCTAAACTCTTCAGGTATATCAAAGGTAAAGGTGGTATGTGATAACAGGAAACCTACTAGTAACCAGTGGTGATTTCTAGAGTAGCTACTAGGCCATTGCTAGGTGTCTGATAGCATCAGTGGTGATTTCTAGAGTAGCTACTAGGCCATTGCTAGGTGTCTGATAGCATCAGTGGTGATTTCTAGAGTAGCTACTAGGCCATTGCTAGGTGTCTTATAGCATCAGTGGTGATTTCTAGAGTAGCTACTAGGCCATTGCTAGGTGTCTGATAGCATCACTGGTGATTTCTAGAGTAGCTACTAGGCCATTGCTAGGTGTCTGATAGCATCACTGGTTTCTTTTTAATATAAATGAAAAATAAAGAAAAGAAAACAATTGTTTTTGTTGTGAAGTGATAAGAGTGAAGAGTAAACATGGCTGGCTTAAGAGAGGTTCAGGCTGCCATAAGTATATGTCTCATTATACTACTTTTCTCTGAAGAAGGAAATCAGTCAAGGGGACTGAAAAAGGTGAATGGGGTGATAGCTCCCTGGAAAGTGAAAGCCCAACATTGGCCATCCTACCAGAAACGTAAGTGCCACTATCGCCACAAGGTATGGCAACCCCTCATATCCAAACAAAAACAGTGGCGCACAGCTTTTATAATAGCGCTATTAAGTGGTGATATCCATACTAATCCAGGACCTCAATCTTTGGTACAGGTGCAAAACAGACAGCTAAATCATGAGGATAATGACGGTCTAGTAGCTAGGAATGATAACCTTAACTCTGTGTAATGCAGAGATAGGTTAATGGGAGACAACAGATCCATTCTCAGACACCACCAGACATATGTATACACTGTACTAAGGTACGAAAAAAGAACAGTAAACTTACCGTATGTAAAATGTGTAAGGGGTGGGTGCATAATGGATGTGTGTTTGATTATGGTAATGGTGCCAGATTTCATTTTGTTTGTAACAAATGCACTTTGGCACAGTTACCCTTTAACAATGATGACATTGATTTACCTATTTTTTAATGCTAATGACCCCTGGTCATATATTGATGATTATGATTGTCTTAGGAAAACAGGCCTTCACTTTATTCATGTCAACGCAAGATCACTTCTTCCAAAATTGGCAGAGATTAGGATTCTAGCTAACAGAACTAGAGCGGCAGTTATATCCATCTCGGAATCCTGGTTGGATGATACGGTGACTGACGACGAGGTCAAAATAGAAGGTTACAATATAAAACGCTTACATAGGAATAGAAAAGGTGGTGGGGTATGTGCCTACATAAGGAACGAATTAGCCTATAATCCAAGACCTGATTTAAATGACAATAAACTGGAGATTCTATGGTTTAAGGTGTTGCTTCCCAAGACCAAACCCATCTTAGTAGGAACTAGTTATCGCCCTCCCACCCATGAACAGTTCTTAGAGGACTTTCCGAAAGTCTTGTCCGGACTTGATAAGAATGTGGAGACAGTAATACTGTGAGACTTCAATATCTGTTTTCAACAGCAAAATAACGGGCTATGTAAAATATATAAGCAAATTCTGGATTTAAATAGTTACACTCAACTAATTAATACACCAACCCGGATCACACAGTTCTCAGCCACCCTAATTGACCACATACTTTGTAACCGCCCTAAGAACATTAGTCAGTCAGGGGTCATTACCACACGTCTTAGTGATCATTTCATCATTTACTGTACCAGGAAAATCACTAGGGAACGGATAGGCCTACACAAGACAATAAAAGTTAGGTCAACTAGAAACTACAGTAAAGAAACACTGGTAAATATGCTACACAATTGTGACTGGTCAGTGATAACAAGTTGCACGGACGTAAATGATGCCTGGGAAAAAATCAAAACAATGTTCACTGCCATCCTTGATAATATTGCACCAGTTAAAGAGGTTAGGATTAAACGAAGAACTGAACCCTGGATGACTACTGAGATATTAGATAATATGAAATTCAGAGACCAGTTGATAAAAAGATTTAAGGCAAACAGACAGGTTATTGCAGTGCTAAATGAATTCCAAAGGGTGAGGAACAGAGTGCAGAGGCTTATAAAAGGCGCAAAGGCAAGGCACTATTGCTCAAAAATCGAAGAGTACAAGAATAACCCTAGAAAGCTCTGGCAACAGCTCAAACAGTTGGGGTATAGCCATAAACCCGTAGATAGATCTAACATAGTACTAAATGTCGATAACGAGGTATGCCACGAAACAACTAAAGTGGCAAATTGTTTTAATTCATACTACACAACTGCATCAACACTAGTAAGTAAGCTACCAGCTGCATCTAATACCTTTAACACAGACTCTGATAAGTTTAAAACATACTATACCAATAAAGGAGTAACTCCAAACAGTTGTCAACTAGTAAGTGTATCTCATGACTTCGTGCAAAAAGAACTAAGCAGGTTAAACCCAACTAAGAGCACCGGCCCAGATAACATCCCGTCTAAGTTCCTAAAAGATGGTGCCTCTGAACTGGCAATCCCCATTGCTCACATAATAAATTTGTCCATCACCACTAATACAGTACCAGAGGGGCTCAAGGAGGCCAGAGTTACTCCTATCTTCAAGAAAAATAGTGGGTCTGATGTCAGCAACTATAGGCCTGTTAGTATACTCAGTGTAATATCCAAAATTCTAGAGAGGGCGGTGTACTGTCAAGTAGTTAAATATCTTAATGACAACAACATTCTTCATAGTTACCAATCAGGCTTTAGGAGCTCTTACTCAACCGACACCTCCCTAATTAATCTGATGGGTTACATGAGAACTGAAATGTCGATAGGGAACCTCATAGGAATGGTAACTTTAGACTTGCAAAAGGCCTTCGATACTGCAATAGTGCCTGGTCACGGACCGGGCCGCGGGGGCGTTGACCCCTGGAATTCTCTCCAGGTCTCTCCAGGTAGACAATGTATTATGTAAGAAACTTCAAGCTATCGGCATAGGTTCCATAGACTGGTTTAAGTCCTATCTTAACAATAGGAAACAAATTGTCAAATAAATTGTCAGAAACAGAATCAGAACCACTGCCGATAGCATGTGGAGTTCCCCAAGGTAGTATTCTGGGTCCCTTATTATTCCTGTGTTATGTAAATGACATGCCCATCAGTGTCAAGTGCAAACTCATACATACTGTATGCGGATGACAGTGCTCTGTTAGTGTCAGGTAAAGACCCACAAGATATAGCTAATGTATTAACACTGGAACTGGAGTCCTGCAGCAAATGGTTAGTAGACAACAAACTATCGTTACACCTCGGGAAAACAGAAGCCATACTCTTTGGCACGAAATATAAACTGAGAAGGGTAAATAATTTTAATATCCGGTGTAATGGGGAATCCATCACTTCAGTTTCCTCAGTAAAATATCTGGGAATCCCCTTTGACCCATGCGTGTCAGGAGAATTGATAGGGAACAGTGTAGTAAAGAAAGCGAATGCCAGACTGAAGTTCCTCTACAGACAAGCACAGTGTCTACCTACTGAGGCTCCCAGGACCCTATGTCTAGCCCTTATACAGTGTCATATGGACTACGCTTGCTCTTCATGGTACTCTGCCTTGACAAAAAACTGAAAGATAAGGTGCAAATCACCCAGAACAAAATGGTAAGATTCATCCTGGACCTGGGTCCAAGGGAGCATGTAGGCCAGGATGAATTACAACAATTGGATATGCTGAATATTGAAGACAGAGTAAAACAACTTAAATTGAATCAAGTTTATAAAATTGCTCACAGTGTCCAGAATATCTTGCTGCCAATTTTGTCAAGGCTGGGAACCAAAACAGTCATAGTACTAGGGGGAGAGAGCACAACTTTGTATTACCCACATCTACTGGCCAGGCTTCAAACACCTTTTATTGTACAGCAATAAAGGAATGGAACAGACTGCCTGCACATGTCAAAGCCAGTCATAGCATGAGCCAGATCAAGAAGAGAGCCAAAAGGTACCTAATGAATGTAGCGACAGAAAGGGAGGAGAATGATTTTTTATTTTTTTAGCTAACATACATGTAAATGTAAATAACTCTTCTTACCTTATTCCTAGTATATATCCTTTATGTATGATAACATATATCTCCTACAGTGTATAATATTAAGGCATTAAATGGACCCAATGGAAATAAGTCACTCTGTCTGACTTTTTTGGGTTATCCTAGGTTTTCTACACATATGCTGCTATGTATGATAATCTATGTAACTGTATTTGTGTATACCTGAATAAACTTACTTACAAAGAATATTTGAAACTGTCCAGAAAGCCTGGCAATGCTGTTTTGCATATTATTCTTCCTGAGGTGTTTCAGCTTACCAGACATAAAGTAGATAATGGAGAACAGCAGTGAAGTAACTGCCGGTGAAGGTTTCAATGAGGAAACCATTCTCTACATTATATCACATATAATGAAAAAATTATAAAAAAAAATAACGATCTCAAATATAATGAACCCAGATCACACTTTCTGAAGTACAAACAAGCATGAATTAATATGCTGTGACTCGAAGAACTCTCCACCTGGGGGTGGAAAATTGAACTAAAACTGTGTATTACTCGGGCCATAAACAACCCTGGGAAACCGTCCTCGCCTCTCTTCACTACAAACCAGTGTGTGAAATTTTAAATTTGTTAGTATACAGGGTCAGTATAAATTATGTAGTATCTGAGAAAGGTTGAAAAGGTTTTTAAATCTAGAAAGAGAATACAGAGGAATGTAGACTGTAATGGTAAACAAAAAACTGCAAATGTTACATTAAAGGACGCAACCACATGGAAAACATGGAAATGCAGCAGAAACTGGAACATGGTATCCAGTGGAAGAAACACAAGTATGCAAGTACCTACCCAAGGAATTGTTAAAACTAGGGATGAGACAATACCAAAATGTTGCTGATACCTATACCTAATTTTCGGCTGGTACCAATACTGATACTTTACCAATATATATATTTTTAATTACGATAGCTATGTTCAGTATATGGAAGATTATGCTTACTGCCAGATAGCTATTCAATAACCCAGGAAGTTTAATATTATATAACTTAATTTCTCTTGAGATGTCAGTGTAGTTACTCATTGCTAATTAGTTACCCCCGTGAGACTTGCAAATTAAAAAAAAAAAGATAAATTTTCTGAATCTACATATTTAGTAATCTATTGAAGACATCAGTAATCAATTAAGAAAATAAAAGTCTGAATAATTTCCAGTTATATTAAATAAAAAACTAAAATTATCCAACACTCATAATACCTGCCTACCTGGAGGGTATTCCGGGGATCAACCCCCCCCCTTCCCGACGCGGTCCATGACCAGGCCTCCCGGTGGATCAGGACCTGATCAACTAGGCTGTTACTGCTCGCCGCACGTAGTCCAACGTACGAACCACAGCCCGGCTGATCCAGCACTGACTTTAGGTATCTTCCAGCTCCCCCGTGAAAGCAGCCAGGCAATTTCCCATTTGGCTGGTGGGAGGCTGTTGAACAGTCTTGGGCCCCAGACACTTATTGTGTTTTATCTTAGTGTACTTATGGCGCCCTTACTTTTCATTGGGGGTATGTTGCACCACCTGCCAAGTCTTTCGCTTTTGTACGGAGTGATTTCTGTGTGAAGATTAGGGACTAGTCCCTCTAGGATTTTCCAGGTGTAGATTATGATGTATCTGCGCTCCAGTGAGTACAGGCCAAGTGTTTCCAGGCGTTCCCAGTAGTTAAGGTGTTTGACGGACCTTATATGTGCAGTAAAGGTTCTCTGTACATTCTCTAGATCTACGATTTCACCGGCCTTGAATGGAGATGTTAATGTACAGCAGTATTCCAGCCTAGAGGGAAGCGATTTTAAAAGATCATTGGCTTTCCATCTCTTGTTTTGAACGTTCTCATTATCCATCCTATCATTTTCTTTGCAGATGTGATAGTGGCACTGTTGTGATCCATGAAGGTGAGATCCTCAGACATTACCACTCCCAGATGCTTAACATTACTTTTCCGCTCTATTGTATGATTAGAGTTTGTAGTATACTCAGTCCTAGTTATTATTTCCTCCAGCTTTTCCATAACGGAATAGTTGAAATTTGTCTTCATTGAACATCATATTGTTCTCTGTTACCCATTGGAAAACTTGGTTTATATCTTCTTGGAGACTTGTCTTGTCCTCAATGGATGACAGTCTCATGCAGATCCTAGTATCATCTGCAAAGGTTGATACAGTGGTATGGTTTACATCTCTGTCTATGTCTGATATGAGGATGAGGAACAGGATGGGGGCTAGTACTGTGCCATGTGGAACAGCACTTCACTATGGCAGCTTCCGATTTAACTATACCACCACTATGTGTTCGATTGGTTAGAAAGTTGAAGATGCATCTGCCCACTTTGCCAGTTATCCCTTTAGCGCTGTTACACCATGATCGCACTTGTCAAAGACTTCGAGATCTTTGTATACTACATCTGCATTCTGTTTGTCTTCCAGTGCAAGTGCATCAAAGACCAGTAGTTGAGAGAGGCGGGAGCGACCTGCTCTGAACCCATGTTGTATAGATGGAAAACATGACAAACTGTTGTAAACTGTCCCTTCAATCCCTGTGACAACATTCATACCATTATCCTGTGCTATCAAATGATTTTTGGAGGCTAGTATGTTGAATTCATGCATTTCTTCTTGAATAATCTTAGTGATGTGCGCTGCTGTATGGAATCCAGGAAATTGAATCACTTTAAGGACAACAGTTTTCTGAATGAAGTCTTTGCAGAGTCACATGTTGCTGTGTGTACTGTACTTACCTATATATACTTGGGTATATGTGGTTGAAGGAGTTCAGTGTCAGCTGCTGGCCCTGCTTCTCAACTTGCCATTTGTCAGATTCCCTCCCCCAGCCTTGTGAACCTTCTCTTTATGTGTCTCCATCACATCTTTCTCAAGGTCATTCCATTTCCTGGCCACCCTGAGACTCGAGAGGTACTTCCTGACATCCTCTGACTCGTCTGTGGATTTAACTTCCAACTGTGCCCAGTGTAATCTGTTTCTCATCCCTTAAATAGTCTGTCCCTGTTTGTTTGAGTATTTTATATGCTTCTGTCATGTCTCCCTTTGTTAAGCTTTCTTCTGTCTTTAGGTTCATTTCCTTTAGCCTCTTATAGCTGACACCCCTTAACTCTGGGACAAGTCTCATTGCATACCAGTACACTTTCTTCAGTGTCTTAACGTGCTTTCTCAGTGTTGGTGCCATGTTGGTGCTTCGTATTCCCTGATGGGTTTGACATATGTTGCACAGAGAGGGTTTTGAATGACTGTCGAGATTCCTGAAGGCTACTCTTAGGTTTGTCAGATGAGCATTGGCTGAAAAAAATTATTCAGTTGATGTATTCCTCCACTGATATGCTTGGCACTATGCTCATCCCTAGTCATTTTCTCTAAGCGAGGTCTGCAGTCTGTGTCTGGTGCCCTTGCCCCTTCTCCAATCTTCATAACAGTACATTTACTTGAGTTGAATTCAAATATCCACGTATCTCCTGAATCTTGCACTTTGTCTAAATTCATTTGTAACCTTTCCTTGTCCTCGTTGCTTTTTCATCCTTATTTGATATACATCTGACTCAGTCCCATCTGGTATGTTATTCACAAGTATCAGAAATAGTATTGGTCCTAAAATTTTTGCACTAATCTCTTGTGAGGTACAGTATCAAATGCCTTCTTGCAATCCTAGAATATGCAGGATACACATCGCTCTCTTCCCTGTCTCATTTCTTTCACGTTTTTAATGGATCTCTAACAATTTAGTAAGACAAGATTTGCCGTGCTGATTATTGTTTGTGAAATCATTTTCTTCTAGTGCTCTACCACTTCTAATTATCTTCTCCATTATCTTACATGGCATATATATCACTGATCTTGTCCCTTTATTCAGTGCTTCCTGTCACCTTAATTATTGGGACTATATTCGTTGTTTTAAGAACATAAGAAAGAAGGAACACTGCAGCAGGCCTACTGGCCCATGCGAGGCAGGTCCAAATCTCCCACCGGCTTAAGCCAATGCCCCGACCCAGCCAGGTCAGGTTACATTCACTTAAGGAAGGAGCACGGCATCTGACCTAGTAGCACAAACTAGTCAGGTCTAACTCACACCCACCCGCACCCACTCATATATTTATCTAGCCTATTTTTAAAAATACACAACGTTTTAGCCTCTATAACTGTACTCGGGAGTTTGTTCCACTCATCGACAACTCTATTACCAAACCAATGCTTTCCTATATCCTTCCTGAATCTGAATTTATCCAACTTAAAGCCATTGCTGCGAGTCCTGTCAATACTAGATATTTTTAGCACGCTATTTACATCACCTTTATTTATTCCTGTTTTCCATTTATACACCTCAATCATATCCCCCCTAATTCTACGTCTTTCTAGAGAGTGCAGATTCAGGGCGCTCAGTCTATCCTCATAGGGAAGATTTCTGATACATGGAATCAACTTAGTCATCCTCCTTTGTACGTTTTCCAGAGCATTTATATCCATTCTGTAATACGGTGACCAAAACTGTGCAGCATAATCTAGATGAGGCCTAACCAAGGATATATAGAGTTGAAGAACAACCTGAGGACTCCTATTATTTATGCTTCTTGATATGAAGCCAAGGATTCTGTTCGCTTTATTGCGAACACTTATGCACTGCTGTCTTGGTTTTAAATTACTGCTAACCAGAACTCCTAAATCCTTTTCACAATCAGTAGTATTAAGATCTACATTATTTAGTTTATATGTGGCATGGTTATTGTCCTGTCCAATATTTAGAACTTTGCATTTATCTATATTAAACTGCAATTGTCCAGTGTCCATTGCCTTGTAGATGATAGATAGCTGGATGGTGGTGTAGGGCGAGGGTGTAGGAGACCTGGATAGTGGTGTAGGGTGAAGGTGTAGGAGAGCTAGCTGGTGGTGTAGGGTGAAGGTGTAGGAGAGCTGGTTGGTGGTGTAGGGTGAGGGTGTAGGAGAGCTGTATGGTGGTGTAGGGCGAGGGTGTAGGAGAGCTGGCTGGTGGTGTAGGGTGAAGGTGTAGGAGAGCTGGCTGGTGGTGTAGGGTGAGGTGTAGGAGAGCTGGCTGTGGTGTAGGGCGAGGTGTAGGAGAGCTGGATGGTGGTGTAGGGCGAGGTGTAGGAAGCTGGCAAGTGGTGTAGGGCAGGGTGAGAGGGCTGGTAGGGTGTAAGGGAGGGTGTAGGAGCTGGATGGTGGTGTAAGGTGAGGGTGTAGGAGAGCGGGGGTTAATGGAGTGGTGTAGAGGTGGAGGGTGTGAGGAGAAGCTGGATGGTGGTGTAGGGGAGGGTGTAGAGAGCTGGCTGGTGGTGTAGGGGGTAGGAGTGATGGTGGGTGAGGTGTAGGGAGCAGTGGTAGGGGGTGGCTGGTGGTGTGTAGGGCGAGGTGTAGGAGAGCTGGATGGTGGTGTAGGGCGAGGGTGAGAAAACTGGTGGGTAGGCAGGTGTAGGAGAGCTGGATGGTGGTGGGGGGGGGGGAGGAGGGGCTGGAGGTGGTGTAGGGCGAGGGTGTAGGAGAGCTGGCTGGTGGATGTGGGAGGGCTGAGGGTGTAGAAGAGCTGGATGGTGGTGGGGCGAGGGTGTAGAGCTGGCTGGTGGTGTAGGGCGAGGTGTAGGAGAGCTGGATGGTGGTGTAGGGCGGGGGGAGCGATGTGTGTAGGGTGAGAGGCTGGATGGTGGTGTAGGGCGAGGGTGTAGGAGGCTGGATGGTGGTGTAGGGTGAGGGTGTGAGAGCTGGATGGTGGTGTAGGGGGGGGGAGGAGGGGGTTGGAGGGGGGGGGGGCTGGATGGTGGTGTAGGGCGAGGAAGGGGGGTAGGAGGGTGGCTGGATGGTGTGAGGAGGGGAGGGTGGTGGGGGGCATGGCTGGATGGTGTGTAGGGAGGTGTGAGGGGGAAGGCTGGACTGGATGGTGGTGTAGGGGAGGGTGTAGGAGAGCTGGATGGTGGTGTAGGTGAGGTGTAGGAGACTGGATGGTGGTGTGGGCAGGGTGTAGAAGCTGGATGGTGGTGTAGGGCGAGGGTGTAGAAGCTGGATGGTGGTGTAGGGTGAGGGTGTAGGAGAGCTGGATGGTGGTGTAGGGCAGGGTGTAGGAGAGCTGGATGGTGGTGTAGGGCAGGGTGTAGGAGAGCTGGATGGTGGTGTAGGGAGGGTGTAGAAGCTGGATGGTGGTGTGGGAGGGTGTAGGAAGTGGATGGTGGTGTAGGGGAGGTGTGGAGGCTGGATGGTGGTGTAGGGTGAGGTGTAGAGAGCTGGATGGTGGTGTAGGGTAGGATGTGGAAGAGCTGGATGGTGGTGTAGGGGAGGGTGTAGGAAGCTGGATGGTGGTGTAGGGGAGGGTGTAGGAAAGCTGGATGGTGGTGTAGGGGAGGTGTAGGGAGCTGGATGGTGGTGTAGGGCGAGGGGTGGGAAGCTGGCTGGTGGTGAGGGTGGGGTGAGAGAGCTGGATTGGTGTAGGGGAGGGTGAGGAGAGCTGGATGGTGGTGTAGGGGAGGGTGTAGGAGAGCTGGATGGTGGTGTAGGGTGAGGGTGTAGAGGCTGGATGGTGGTGTAGGGTGAGGGTGAGGAAGCTGGTGGTGGTGTAGGGTGAGGTGTAGGAAGCTGGATGGTGGTGTAGGGGAGGGTGTAGGAGAGCTGGATGGTGGTGTAGGGTGAGGGTGTAGGAAGAGCTGGATGGTGGTGTGGTGAGGGTGTAGAAAGCTGATGTGTAGGTGGGTGTAGGAAGCTGGATGGTGGTGTAGGGTGAGGGTGTAGGAGAGCTGGATGGTGGTGTAGGGAGAGGGTGTAGGGAGCTGGTGGTGGTGTAGGGGAGGTGTAGGAGAGCTGGATGTTGGTGTAGGGTGAGGGTGTAGAGCTGGATGGTGGTGTAGAGGAGGGTGTAGAAGAGCTGGATGGTGGTGTAGGGCGAGGGTGTAGGAAAGCTGGATGGTGGTGTAGGGGAGGTGTAGGAGAGCTGGATGGTGGTGTAGGGCGAGGGTGTAGGAGGCTGGCTGGTGGTGTAGGGTGAGGGTGTAGGAGAGCTGGATGGTGAGGGAGGTAGGAAGTGGTGGTGGTGTAGGAGAGCTGGATGGTGGTGTAGGGTGAGGGTGTAGGAGCTGGATGTAGGTAGGTAGGAGGGTGAGGAGAGCTGGATGGTGGTGTAGGGTGGAGGGTGTAGGAGAGCTGGATTTTGGTGTAGGGTGAGGGTGTAGGAGCTGGATGGTGGTGTAGGGGAGGGTGTGGAAGCTGGATGGTGGTGTAGGGCGAGGGTGTGGGAAAGCTGGATGGTGGTGTAAGGTGAGGGTGATAGGAAGCTGGATGGTGGTGTAGGGAGGGTGTAGGAGAGCTGGAT
>WNWK01004446.1:92500-140281 GCA_009830355.1 Cherax destructor | reverse complement strand
TGGGAGTTCATGGCAGTCAAACGTTAAACGAGCTATATTGCAAGGATAACGTCTTCGCTTATTGGCAAGGAGGACAAAAGTGTCAACCTTAAGGATAGGGAGTTCTTGGAGCTCAAGCTGCTCCAAAATGTCTTCACCACATGTCTGGAAATTCCGTTGGACAATGGTGTGGGGTAATATGACAGTACCACTACAAGAATTAAGAGAATGATGCTTGTCAATAGTGATACTAGTTCTATGGTCGTAAGAAGAGAAAGATCGCGAGCTTGGCCAGCATTCTGGACCATGATGATGCGAGTGCCGCTCTTGAGAGCGTGAAAAGAGATATCTTTGCCTACATGGCGTAGGAGAGCTTTACCAATACTATGATCGGAAAGATAGGTAGTTGGAGTAGTCGGTCTTAGAGTAAAAAACTTTGTCCATTGAGTAGTGTGAAACAAAGTATCTAAGGGAAGTGCGCGACATGCTAGTCATTTCCGAGATGAACGAGAAGGAAGTGTCGAATCGTCATGTAAGGTCTTGGTCGTTTGGGTGTGGGACCGGGGGTGGTCCGAATGGAGACGGGCGAGCGATTCGAAAATTGCCTCACCGTCGAGGGAGAAGCCGGAATCAAGGTCAGAGAAGAGCGAAGGTCAGATATGTCAAAAGGGCTGGTCAGAACCCGGTACCTGAAGCAGGTGATGAACCGGCAGCAGCAAGAGGTACAGGGGCATGAGAGGTGTCCAAAGAGTTGTCCGTTAACGAGGCAGGGTCAGTACTGGGTGCGGTATGAGGAAGGGGCCCGGGGGTAGTGGGTTCATGGATTGGGTCAGCCATGGTTAGGTTACCTTTTTCTTTTTATTTTTAAGAAAAAAAAGAAAGAAGAAAATAAAATAAAATAAAAAAAAGAATAAAAAAAAGGGGGAAACATGGAGGAATAGCTAATAGGAGGAATGAAAGGGAGCGTAAATCCCCCTCCGCGCCCAAGAGGACCTCAACACCACAAGTAGTGCAGATGCTGCATGGAACCTGTGCCATACCCTACCCTTCATGCCAGTAAACCAGCAATCCGGGATAGCAACCTCACATCCACCGAGCCACCTCAGCGGACAAAAGAGAGGGCGGCTGGATATCCGCCACAAAGCATACCGCCTTTGGCCACCACCCCCGGAATCCGAAAGGTGGCCTCCAGAGATACACCCGTCGCCTGAAAGATACCCAAGGCCACCTCCCCCAGGTGACCGGAGAGGGATCAGGACATCCCCAGGCGATCCAGATTCCATGGCAAACTACACCACCGCCAAGGACCTCAACAGAATGGGATGGACCACGATACCCTTCCCCCTACCAAGGAACTAGAATGCCTGAGGAGAGAAGCTCCCAGGGTAAAACTGGGAAGGAACTAAGGGAGGGATGAGGAGGAAAGGGAAAAAGGGAGGATGGAGAAGATGGGATAGGGGAGGGGGATTGGGGGTAATTAGGTTCGGTCTGAGGAAGAAGACCAAAAGGTCTAATTCCTCAGACCAAGAGCCTCTTCACCATGCCAAGGAGCCCCCCTTGAAGAGGACGGTCTGCCAAAAGCTCACAAGCCAGGTATCCCATTGAGGCCCATATCCTCGGGAATAGGGAGTGCTCCCCACCAACTCTCAGGGATTCTCACTAAACACCTCTATGGCCCTATGCTGTACTTTCTACAAGATTGATGGACTGAACACATCGACTCCAGGCCGAGGGACTGATTACCTCAAACTCCTCCTCTCCTTACACTGTGTGGCGAAACGTTTCTTCAATAAAGATTCCCAAATGTTGCTTAAGTGTCTTAATCTCCACCTCTCTAAACTCTTGGGCACAATCAGTCCAGCACATCTCAAACATTCAGGTGATTTTCTCAATTGCATTCGCAACATCAACATCAGGAACAAGAAACTATGTTAAGTAAAAGGACACAAATGCAACTAATGTGACATTTTATTGTGGCAACGTTTCGCTCTCCAGGAGCTTTTTCAAGCCGGCTTGAAAAAGCTCCTGGAGAGCGAAACGTTGCCACAATAAAATTACATAAGAACATAAGAAAGGAGCACTGCCACAGGCCTACTGGCCCATGCTAGGCAGTTCCAAGTCACCTACTGCCCGAAGCCGGTCAGGTCCAAGTCATATCCGCTTAAGAAGGAAGGAGCACTGTGATAAATGAAGATTGAGACACTTGTGCAACATGGGAATCTTTATTGAGGAAACGTTTCGCCACACAGTGGCTTCATCAGTCCAGTACAGAGAAGAATGGTGTAAAGAGGAGTTTTGAGGTAATCAGTCCCTCAGCCTGAAATCGATGTGTTCAGTTCATCACTCTTGTAGAAAGTACAGCACATGGACGGAGAAGTGGCTTATATACTGTAGTCAGGTGAGTGGAAGCAGGAGGAGGCGGCGGGATCACAGTGGAACCATCCACTAGTGTAAGTCTTCGTCTATTATCACATCTGGTAAGACATATTGTAACATTTAGGTATCTTTATTCCGAAACGTTTCAGACTATGGAACAAAATATCTTCTCCAGGCTGAGGGACTGACCACCTCAAAACTACGTTTTCAAGGCTGATGGACTGATTACATCATCTTCACATCTTTGCTGCTTCTGCCAACTTTTCTGTACTCGACTGAAGAAGCCTTCTGTGTAGGCGAAATGTTTCAGAATAAAGATACTTAACTGTTGCCAGTCTGTCGGTTTGTATACTATTTTAATATTCATATCACATCTGTCAGACACTACAACGTCATGGGATCTTGATACAAGGAATCCTTCATCACTTGACCAACCTTTGGACGAAGACCTACTTACACTAGTGGATGGTTCCACTGTGATCCCGCCTCCTCCTGCTTCCACTCACCTGACTACAGTATATAAGTCACTTCTCCGACCATATGCTGTACTTTCTACAAGAGTGATGGAGTGAACACATCGATTTCAGGCTGAGGGACTGATTACCTCAAAACTTCTCTTTACACCATTCTTCTCTGTATTGGACTGATGAAGCCACTGTGTGGCGAAACGTTTCCTCAATAAAGATTACCATGTCGCACAAGTGTACTCAATCTTCATTTATCTCAGTGCTCCTTCCTTCTTAAGCGGATATGACTTGGACCTGACCAGCTTCGGCCAGTAGGTGACTTGGAACTGCCTAGTCATGGGCCAATAGGCCTATGGAAGTGCTCCGTTCTTATGTAATTGCTGCTTTTATTAGGACCTTTACCACGACGAAGTTGACAAAATGTGTTCAACATTGGTCGACTCTATGCCAAAGCGTGTAACAGTGCTTATCAAAGCAAAGGGTAGTCATATATCTTATTAAATCAGTTATTTGTCATATTTCAGTTTATTTTTCAAATAAACATCAGTTTTCCAAATAAATATCTTATTTCATCACTGCCCCAGTTAATAGTCTGCCAGGTAAACGGTGGTAGAAGGTGCGCAGAGACTTGCTAATAACTCCCGCCAGCCCAGGGCTGAACCCCGGGTCCTACTGTGAGCTACGAAGTGCAGTGCTCTCGTAGTGTGAGTCTGTCATTCATACAGGAGGAAGAGAAGGGGGGAGGAAGAAGAGAGGATGATTTGTGGATCTGTGCAAGCTTCTTGCCATTCATACAGGAAGAGGAATAGCGAGATAAGGTGTTCGTGATGTGTGTAGGTGTGTCATTCATACAGGAGATTGACCTATGGCTGGCAGTACACGTCCTCGGGTGGGACGCCTTTCCATCCTGACCTTTGGATGACATTTTGCCTGCAGGTATTTTGGTGAGCAACTCTTTAATTATGACTTCGGGTAAAGGCTGGATTTGAATGGGTGAAGAGGAAGGACGAAGAGGAAGGACGAAGAGGGAGGACGAAGAGGAAGGACGAAGAGGAGGACGAAGAGGAGGACGAAGAGGGAGGACGAAGAGGAGGACGAAGAGGAAGGACGAAGAGAGGACATTAAGAGCTTGAGATGCAGAGAGGAAAAAAAAAGTTTGAGAACCACTAACCTAATCCATTATTTTTTCATTTATATAATAGATATTTCTGTGCATGGCGGATACGCTATTAGTGCTTAGAGGCGCGTGCCTAAGTAGCCTAGTTGTTTTATTTTCTAGGCAGCAGCAGCCGAACTGCAATATTTAAGCACACTAGACATGAACTTGAAGCCCGCTGATAGAGCACTTGGTTCGCAGCTGAAGACATCCGGGTTTGAGACGTAGGAGCAAGTCCCTTTATGGCTGTTCCTTCTGTTCCCCTAACAATAAACAGGTAACTTGGATGTTAACCCACTGTTGTGGATGGCATCCTAGAGGGTAGTAGTAATAGTAGTAGACCTTTGAGCAGGATTTTGAAATGAGCTGAAACACGATAACTCTTAACGAGTAAATTTAGTGTAAACAAATATATTTATGAAGGAAATACAGCAAATAAAATCAGACAGATACACGAGAAAAGAAACACAAGATTGAGAAGAGAAGCAAGAAATATAGGACAGATGCAGAAGTGAAACAGGAAGATGAGGAACGCCTGTGGGGAGGGGAACGGAGGAAAGGGAAGGAGGGAGAGACCAAGAAAAATAGTGAGTTTGACACAGAGGGGGAGGTGGCGGTGTTAGAGGCGACGGCAGAGTCAAAAAACGAAATAGTGAAAGGTGATGGAGGCAGAGAAGACGGCATATGTGAAGTGGGGTAGATTAATTAGGCCAGGTCAGGTAAGATTCGTCAGAAAACAGGGCAAGTGTTTCCTGACGAGGGTCTTAATTATGTGATGACCCTACACCGCAGCTTTTGGTCAGCTGAACGAGGCCTTCCACTGGTTTACCAGACCACCACTTCAATAATTAAAATTAGTTTCTAAGTAGGCCTTCCACTTTTGAAGAGACTGCTGCCACCACTGCCACTTACTATCACAGTATTTGCGCTTGTGTATGGCATACTTTTGCAATATATGTATAATAAACTGTGTATACGTGTGTATTTTATGTATTTCCACCACATCTATGTAGTGGTGATACCCTAATGGGGTGTTAAATAAGCCAGACATCAAAAGAAAAATGGACACAATTTTTTTTTAATACATAGGTTATTAAAGTAGCTTTGAGAAGGTAACTCAGCTGTGAAAACAATGCCAAACAGGAAGGTTAGGCGAGTCTTAAGTCACATGATGTCCGGCTCCGTAGAACTGTTTCTTTTTTTTTTTAAACAAGTCGGCCGTCTCCCACCGAGGCAGGGTGACCCAAAAAGAAAATCCCCAAAAAGAAAATACTTTCATCATCATTCAACACTTTCACCACACTCATACATAATCACTGTCTTTGCAGAGGCGCTCAGATACGACAGTTTTGAATAGTCCCTCTAAACTGTCACTATCCCAGACCCCTCCTTAAAGTGCAGGCATTGTACTTCCCATTTCTGTTATTATTATTATTATTATTATTATTTAGTGCGTGTATAATGGGAGGCAATCAGGGTTGATCCATTGAAGGGAAGGATAGCCTTAATTCATTGTATCAAGAGCTATTTGGCGGTATCAAATGAGTGTACTCACCTAATTGTGGTTGCAGGGGTCGGTTCATAGCTCCTGGCCCCGCCTTTTCACTGGTCGTGTGTGTGAGAGAGAAATAAATCACTCGAGTTTGTACTTGTTTCATGCGCAGTTTATTTTAGAGGTTAATAGATGTTATCCTATCTCAAAGTCCCCCCAGGATGCCACCCACCCTTCCCCCAGGATGCCACCCACCCTTCCTCCAGGATGCCATCCACCCCTCATCCAGGATGCCACCCACCCCTCCCCCAGGATGCCACCCACCCTTCCTCCAGGATGCCACCCACCCTTCCTCCAGGATGCCACCCACCCTTCCTCCAGGATGCCACCCACCCTTCCTCCAGGATGCCACCCACCCTTCCCCCAGGATGCCACCCACCCTTCCCCCAGGATGCCACCCACCCTTCCCCAGGATGCCACCCACCCTTCTTCCAGGATGCCACCCACCCTTCCTCCAGGATGCCACCCACCCTTCTTCCAGGATGCCACCCACCCTTCCTCCAGGATGCCACCCACCCTTCCTCCAGGATGCCACCCACCCTTTCCCCAGGATGCCACCCACCCTTCCCCAGGATGCCACCCACCCTTCCTCCAGGATGCCACCCACCCTTCCTCCAGGATGCCACCCACCCTTCCCCAGGATGCCACCCACCCTTCCCCAGGATGCCACCCACCCTTCCAGGATGCCACCCACCCTTCCTCCAGGATGCCACCCACCCTTCTTCCAGGCTGCCACCCACCCTTCCTCCAGGATTTTTCAGTGCCAGTTCTATTTTCCAGGATGTTCACACTCCCAGATGCTACCACCCTTCCCCAGGATGCCACCCACCCTTCCTCCAGGATGCCACCCATCCTTCCTCCAGGATGCCATCCACCCTCATCCAGGATGCCACCCACCCCTCATCCAGGATGCCACCCACCCTTCCTCCAAGAGGCCACCCACCCATCCTTTTCCAAGAGGTCAGCAGGTGTGAGACTTCCCCATGCGCCTCGTTCCCTCTGGGAATCGAACCCCGGTTCCTTCGGTTGTGATCGGAAAGCTCTCCTACTGACCAACAGGTCACCTGTGTTTGGAACTAGTCTTGTGTTATTGACTTTCCTATTACCTGCATTTCTTTCTTTCCGACACGCAGACAGACGGGTAGACAAACACGATAAACATACACGACAAACACACACGATAGGTTCTTGAAACCAGGAGCTAATCTAGTAGCGACTAGCGAAGAGACGGGGCCCGGGAGCTGAGACTACTCCTGCAGCTACATATACTGTAGTTGTAGGTGAATATAAATGAGTACACATAGGCAGGCAGATAGATAGACAGACACACACACACACACACACCAGGAGCCAGGGCCAGGAGCTGAGTCTCGACCCCTGCAACCACAATTAGGTGAGTACACACACACACACACACGAACGTAGACAGAGCCCATGAGAGTGGGGTGGAGAGGAGTGATGCAGAGATATACAAGCAGAAGCTACGTGTTGAATGACTTCCTTTCACTTCACCATCTGAGTCACCAGCAGTTGGCCCGAGTGATGGCCATTCTCCAACTGCTACGGAGTAACATTTCCACCCTATCACACGGCTCCTTGTAAATCACCCGGAATGGCATCGTATTTTTCTCCGAAATAAGTTCTGGAAGAAACGTCAGCCCGGGTACGCTTGAATTTTCTCCTCCCCCCTCTCTCTCTCTCTCTCTCTCTCTACCCAGTTATTTCCAAGAGTTATTGCTTTAAGTTGGTTGGTGCTTTTCAAGTGAATGTTTGGAGTAGCATCTCCCTTCGATGGTGATTTGTACTGGTTTGTGTTGCAGACACGAAGCCAGAAGTATGGGGGTTGCAAGATATGGTTCCGGAGCAGTAAGCAAGAGCGAGTGTACCAAGAAAATGAAAGTTAAGAAAAGGAATTTATTTGACTTGCTTTTGTAGTCATAAGAAAGTTTGTATAGCAAACGTTTGCAAACTTTAAACGATATAGCAAACGTTGGTAGCCTTAAAATAAGTTGTATACAAACGTTTGCAGAATTAAGAAAGTTGGGTAGAAAACGTCTGTAGATAAAGGAAGCTTGTAAAGAAACGTTTGAAGACTAAGAAAAATGTATACAAATGTTTAGGAAAGTATGTGCGTGTGTACTCAAGAGTAGAGAGCAGGATTGACCACTACACTACGACAGTGACATTATACAAACTTCAGAAGTATCACTAACAGTACTGTAGAAGACATGGGAGTTAAGGTTAACATGCCATAAAATGACGGAATATGGTAAACTCTGTATGGATACCATAGTAGTGAATGAAAGAGCCGATGACAGGAAGAGAACATGAAGACATCAAATATACATTTCAAGAAACATTGCAGCAGCTTACAAGGAAAATACAACAAATCTAGAGGATGAGCTCATTAACAAAGACAAATATGTAAATAGTGAGTGGCACTGTCCACTACCGTCTTTATGGTGGTATGTTAATTCACAGGACGAGTGGCACTGCCCAATAAATTCTTCCCCAAAAAAAAAAAAAAAAACTGACAGTTTCTTCCTGCGAGGTTCCAAGCTTCAAAGCAATCGTCATGGGACGAGATTGTAGTGTTTATACAAGCAACTGTGATGCCCATCCATGAGATGTTTACCTGTGGAACGTGGCTGTTGGTCCTCGTCTTAATTACGTCGTGGTTTGCTGTTGCTGCTAGTGCCTGTCCCCGTCACACGGTATTTAAGGACAGCTTGCCAGAAGGAAGTCAGTTGAATTTGGGTCCACGAAGCACTCATTTAATGGCTTGATCGATGGGTGGGGCCCTGGCTTTTCATCCTACTCCCTCTCTACTCTCATCCCACCTCTCTCTCTCTCTCTCTCTCTCTCTCCTATACTCTCTCTCCCTCTACTCTCTTTCTCCCTCCCTAAATCCCCCCTACCTACCTCCCTCTCGCTCGCTCTCTCTGGAAACAACGCGCCTGCAAAAATTTGTGTATCTTGCCTATGATATATGTGCTAAAACCTACGAGTGTTACCTCTATAAATGTGTTACCTGTAATATACACAAATAACCCGCACATGTGAGAGGAACTTACCAAGATGTTTCCGTCCAACTAGCGCATTTTTGTTCTTTGTGTTACCTGTAAATAATTCAAGTGTAGAGGGTCTTGCTCTGGGATACTTGTATCTTCCCATATTTACACCTGTGTGTATCAGTCACAGGAAACATCTTCGACCAAACAATAATAACCACTGTTGGCACCAAACCTTCAGCCTGACTTCTGATTGGGTCCCAGACGCAGGGAGTTCCATAGGACCACATGCTGAGTGTTATTAGTTACTTTAATTTCACTCTTCGTGAATATATGGCAGAGTTTCTGATGATCCATATATCTGAGAATGAGTGTGTATTGTTGAAAATCTTCTTTAAATCTATATCTCATGCCTGTGTAGACGTGAATGTTTGGCTGACCCAGCGAGATATCTCATTGTTATCCCTGGTCTGTATGACACGTACGGGTTCAGTGCTTCTTATAATAATAATAATAATAATAATAAATAATAATAATAATAATAATAATACTGGTTACCCTTGATGTGTCACGCATATATGCCAGAGGAATCATATAGAAAGGTACGGGATATATACCCTGAGAAGTGCATTTCTCTCAGCGTATATATACAGGGCGTTTACTTCAATCCCTATTTGAGAGATTAAAGTATTCTTGCCTAGTGTTGTTTATAGACTTTAAACCCCATTAACTATATAGCATATAGACTTTAAACCCCATTAACTATATAGCAGGAGAAAAAGCCAAGGGACTTAGACATTGACTAAAGACTAAAAATAGCAACTACAGTGTAAATACATTGGTTACTTAGCTTGGTAAGTGGGACCCATAAGACGAGGAAGTGGTGGGTCCAAGCACCATGCACAGCTTCACGAGTGAGTCGACAAAACAGGTCCATAGTATTTAAGAGGCTGTATTAATGTTAGAATTACCGACAATATGTTAGGTAAAAAGACACAAGTGCAACTAATGTGACATTTTATTGTGGCAACGTTTCTCTCTCCAGGAGCTTGATATAAGCTCCTAGAGAGCGAAACGTTGCCACAATAAAATGTCACATTAGTTGCACTTGTGTCCTTTTATTTAAGAGGCTGGCCTAGGGGCTGTGACTCGAACCCCTAATATTACAGTTAGCCAAACAATTATTATACACTAGCCAGTAAATAGTTCATCACTGTTTTGTGCCGGAATTTTCCTACCACCAGTCTCCCCGGCTCCTCTCAATGATGCATCAAAACATTAATAGAATTGAATGTCATTTCGTTACAAGGGAATGGCTGATTGCTGTCGAGTTGTTAGTTAATTTCCTCAACCTGACATTGTTGTGAGAGGTTAAAAAAAATGTGCGAGTGTGCCAGCTGAGTTGGATGTGCCAGCTGAGTGGGATGCGCCAGCTGAGTGGGATGTGGCAGCTGGCATCACCTTCACTAAAGCTACGATGGAGGCTCATGTTGCGGCTGCCAGCGACACACACGTATTGTTGGTGAATAAGTCACATGTGCAACACTCTGGTACCTTTAAACCTTTCGCCTACACAGCAGGCTTCTCCAGTCGAATACAGAGGCAGTGATACATAAATATTATTGGAAGTGTCAGTGGTTAGTAAACACAAGAAGGAAGAGGATACATGAGTACGGTCAAGCTGGCAGATACATTCACGTGAATAGACGTGACAGACAGAGACGGACACAGAGACCTTCAGGTAAACAATCCACAGGTTTCTATACCCGTTGGTAGACACTTCCCAACTAAGGAGGTTTGGTCTTGAGACCTTACGTGGTATCCCCCAACCCCACTGTTTCAGTAGCACAGCGTAGGACTTACCTTTCTTGAATCGATTTCTGATTGCCCTCATTCTTCGGGTACTATATGATTCATATGGGATTAGCTCTTTCCCCTGATTAAAATATATAAACTGAACCTCATCACACATCCTCTCAGCCTGCCCGTCATCGCTAGCTAAAGCTGACAGATTTCATTACTTAGAATTAAAATAATCGTGTGTGATGGAGTATGACAACTAGCTTTTGTTCTATCATATAGAATAGGTTACCAGGGCACTGCTGCCTCGTGTACAAAATCGTTCCTGTATGACAGAATATGACGGGGAAACACAGCCAGCTTTTGTTTTGTCGTATAGAATGGGTCACCAGCGCATTGCTGCTTCATGTTCAAAATTTAACCTGTGTGATAGAATGATAGGAGAAACACTGCCAGCTTTTGTTTCCACTGTGTAACTATTATAGCATAGTGTAGCTACACAGTGGGAGCACCCAGTGTTGTTTTAAAAAATCCAGTACCACACGGAGTGGTTCTATTATATTCCTCCCCTAGTGGTCCTCCCAACAAGTCGTTGAATTCCTTCGGCTAACGCAGCTATTCCGAAATCACCGTCGTGTGCCAATCCTTGGCGTTGTTTGTAATCAATAACCAACTAGGGCCATGTTATTGAATGTCGGTGGAGCGG
This sequence comes from Cherax destructor, assembly GCA_009830355.1. Classification (NCBI taxonomy): domain Eukaryota; kingdom Metazoa; phylum Arthropoda; class Malacostraca; order Decapoda; family Parastacidae; genus Cherax; species Cherax destructor. The sequence goes on along the minus strand of WNWK01004446.1, from coordinate 129,234 downwards.
TAGTGACCTGCAATCATCTATGCTGGCCTCTCTCGCCTCCTCACTCCAGCCTCTCTCAAACTTTCGTTGCATTTGTCTCAGTGTAGCGGTCCACAACGACCCTTCGGTGTATTTTTCCAACAAGTTGTTATGGGTATACAGAGTTTTATTTTACTTTAGGACCAGAAGCTGCTTGACGGGGTTATGGCTGGACTTGCATTAGGTTCTTGGCGGTGTTGGCTTCGCGTGTCGCGAGCGATGCTTTCTGAAGCGGCTCGTAAAAGCTTCGGGGTTCCAGTTTCAAGTTTTGCATCGGAGGAAATGCCGGCGGGGGCGTGGGTTAAAGTTGTGGTCGCTCGTAAACCGACGTAGAGATCATGTTTGGCAGCGGGTAGGTGAGGTGTTCGACCATGCTGACGGTGTAGGGAGGTCGACAGGTCGGATGGCGAGTCCTAGGTGCCAGTGGGTGAACTGTGGGTGCCATTTTTGGTGGTTGGGCGACGCTAAATGGGTGCTGGAGGGCACCCACTAGTCCTGGGTTCCAGTGGGGATGCCTGTTGCTGGTGAGGTGAGGAGAGGTTGACCCAATACAAAACATGTTGCCCTGGATGCACACTCTCAGTTCATTTCCTCTTTTTATTATTTTGGGAATTAAATCAGCGTTAATCCGTCTGTCCTTAATTCTGAGTTGGTGTTAAACATGAAGATGCTGGTGACACTAGTGACACAGGTACGCTGATGACGCTGGTGACGGTCGTATGCTGGTGACACTGATACGCTGGTGACATTGGTATGCTGGTGACACTGGTATGCTGGTGACACTGGTATGCTGATGACACTGGTATGCTGGTGACACTGGTATGCTGATGACACTGGTATGCTGGTGACACTGGTATGCTGGTGACACTGGTATGCTGGTGACACTGATATGCTGGTGACACTGATATGCTGGTGACACTGGTATGCTGGTGACACTGGTATGCTGGTGACACTGGTATGCTGGTGACACTGATATGCTGGTGACACTGGTATGCTGGTGACACTGGTATGCTGGTGACACTGGTATGCTGGTGACACTGGTATGCTGGTGACACTGGTATGCTGGTGACACTGGTATGCTGGTGACACTGGTATGCTGGTTACACTGGTATGCTGGTGACACTGGTATGCTGGTGACACTGGTATGCTGGTGACACTGGTATGCTGGTGACACTGGTATGCTGGTGACACTGGTATGCTGGTGACACTGGTATGCTGGTGACACTGGTATGCTGGTGACACTGGTATGCTGGTGACACTGGTATGCTGGTGACACTGGTATGCTGGTGACACTGGTATGCTGGTGACACTGGTATACCGATGACACTGGTATGCCGATGACACTGGTATGCTGGTGACACTGGTATGCTGGTGACACTGGTATGCTGGTGACATTGGTATGCTGGTGACACTGGTATGCTGGTGACACTGGTATGCTGGTGACATTGGTATGCTGGTGACACTGGTATGCTGGTGACACTGGTATGCTGGTGACACTGGTATGCTGGTGACACTGGTATGCTGGTGACACTGATATGCTGGTGACACTGGTATGCTGGTGACACTGGTATGCTGGTGACACTGGTATGCTGGTGACACTGGTATGCTGGTGACACTGGTATGCTGGTGACACTGGTATGCCGATGACACTGGTATGCTGATGACACTGGTATGCTGGTGACACTGGTATACCGATGACACTGGTATGCTGGTGACACTGGTATGCTGGTGACACTGGTATGCTGGTGACACTGGTATGCTGGTGACATTGGTATGCTGATGACACTGGTATGCTGGTGACACTGGTATGCCGATGACACTGGTATGCTGGTGACACTGGTATGCTGGTGACACTGGTATACCGATGACACTGGTATGCTGGTGACACTGGTATGCTGGTGACACTGGTATGCTGGTGACACTGGTATGCTGGTGACACTGGTATGCTGGTGACATTGGTATGCTGATGACACTGGTATGCTGGTGACACTGGTATGCTGGTGACACTGGTATGCTGGTGACACTGGTATGCTGGTGACACTGGTATGCTGGTGACACTGGTATGCTGGTGACACTGGTATGCTGGTGACACTGGTATGCTGGTGACACTGGTAGTGCGCTGGTGACACTGGTATGCTGGTGACACTGGTATGCTGGTGACACTGGTATGCTGGTGACACTGGTATGCTGGTGACACTGGTATGCTGGTGACACTGGTTGCTGGTGACACTGGTATGCTGGTGACACTGGTATGACTGGTGACACTGGTATGACCTGGTGACACTGGTATGCTGGGACACTGGTATGCCTGGTGACACTGGTATGCTGGTGACACTGGTATGCTGGTGACACTGGTATGCTGGTGACACTGGTATGCTGGTGACACTGGTATGCTGGTGACACTGGTAGCTGGTGACACTGGTATGCTGGTGACACTGGTATGCTGATGACACTGGTATGCTGGGACACTGGTGTGACGCTGGTGACACTGGTGTGACGCTGGGGACACTGGTGTGACGCTGAAACGCCCGACGGACGGAAGATTCAAAGCCACAGTTGTGTGGCTGCAATGGTTCACAAAGTACCCACACTTACAAGAAGAAACTGTAGACGACGTTTCGGTCAGTTTTGTACCATGGTCATGTCACCAGCTGTGCCTTACTAATGGTCATGTCACCAGCTGTGCCTTACTAATGGTCATGTCACCAGCTGTGCCTTACTAATGGTCATGTCACCAGCTGTGCCTTACTAATGGTCATGTCACCAGCTGTGCCTTACTAACTCTCCTTGGATGAAATGTGTACGCTGCCTCCCTTGGGATAGCATGTGTACGCTGCCTCTCCTTGGGATAGCATGTGTACGCTGCCTCTCCTTGGGATAGCATGTGTACGCTGCCTCTCCTTGGGATAGCATGTGTACGCTGCCTCTCCTTGTAGCGCATCTTCCCTCAGTTCTCGTACTGATTGCGCAAACGTGCGTGCGTGCGTGTGTACTCATCTAATTGTGTTTGCAGGGGTCGAGACTCAGCTCCTGGCCCCGCCTCTTCGCTGTCCGCTACTGGGTCTCTGCTCTCCCTATTCCATGAGCTTTATCATACCTCGTCTTAAAACTATGTATGGTTCCTGCCTCCACTATATCTTTCTCTAGACTATTCCACTTCCTGACTACTCTGTGGCTGAAGAAATGCTTCCTAACATCCCTTTGACTCATCTGAGTCTTCAGCTTCCAGTTGTGTCCCCTTGTTTCTGTGTTCCCTCTCTGGAACATCCTGTCCCTGTCTACCTTGTCGATTCCCCGCAGTATTTTGTATGTCGTTATCATGTCTCCTCTGACCCTTCTTTCCTCCAGTGTTGTTAGTCCTATTTCCCTCAACCTTTCTTCATAGGACAGTCCCCTGAGTTGTGGAACTAACCTTGTCGCAAACCTTTGCACTTTCTCTGGTTTCTTTACGTGCTTGACCAGGTGTGGGTTCCAGACTGGTGCTGCATATTCTAGTATGGGCCTGACGTACACGGTATACAGTGTCTTGAACGATTCCTTGTTAAGGTAACGGAACGCTAATCTAAGGTTTGCCAGACGCCCATATGCTGCCGCAGTTATCTGGTTGATGTGTGCCTCCGGAGACGTGATTGGCGTTATACTCACTCCAAGGTCTTTCTCCTTTGCCGAGGTTTGTAGCCTTTGTCCGCCTAGCTTGTACTCTGTCAGCGGTCTTCTTTGCCCTTCTCCGATCTTCATGACTTTGCATTTGGTGGGATTGAATTCGAGAAGCCAATTGCTAGACCAGATGTCAAGCTTGTCCAGGTCTGTTTGAAGTCCTGCTTGGTCTTCTTCCGATGTGTGTGTGTGTGTGTGTGTGTGTGTGTGTGTACTCATCTAATTGTGTTTGCAGGGGTCGATTCACTGTTCCTGGCCCCCGTCTCTTCACTGGTCGCTACTAGGTCACTCTCCCTGCTCCATGAGCTTTATCATATCTCTTCTTAAAGCTATGGATCCTGCCTCCACTACATCACTTACCAGAGTGTTCCACTTCCTGACAACTCTATGAGTTGTCAACTTCTAATTGTGTCCCCTTGTTGCTGTGTCCAATCTCTGGAACATCCTGTCTCTGTCCACCTTGTCGATTCTTCCTAGTATTTTATATGTCGTAATCATATCCCGCCTATCTCTCTCGTCCTCCAGTGTCGTCAGGTCGATTTCCCTTAACCTTTCCTCGTAGGACATACCCCTTAGCTCCTAGGGTAGTCATGTTGCAAACCTTTGCACTTTCTCTAATTTATTGACATGCTTGACCAGGTGTGGGTTCCAAACTGGTGCTGCATACTCCAGTATGGGCCTGACGTACACGGTGTACAGGGTCCTGTGTGTGTGTGTGTGTGTGTGGCCAATACATTTATTTGATTTTTCTCCTATCCTGGGCTCTATCTCTTCGACCGTCCTGGGCTCCATCTCTTCGACCGTCCTGGGCTCCATCTCTTCGACCGTCCTGGCTCCATCTCTTCCACTATCCACTTTCTGTGTTCCTGATCCATGACCCGGAAACAATGTCACTTTTAACTGGCGGAGTTTTTAGAAATCATTCCTTTATTCCTTATTCCCGAGGGTAGCGTGTGTGTTGCTGATAGTGGTGGTAGTGGTGGTGGCGGTGGTGGTGAGTGGTGGTGGCTGGTGGTGGTGGTAGTGGTGGTGGCGGTGGTGATGGTGATGGTGGCGGTGGTGATGGTGATGGTGGCGGTGGTGATGGTGGCGGTGGTGGTGATGGTGGCGGTGGTGGTGATGGTGGCGGTGGTGATGGTGGTTAGTGGTGGTGGTGGTGGTTAGTGGTGGTGGTTAGTGGTGGTGGTTAGTGGTGGTGGTTAGTGGTGGTGGTTAGTGGTGGTGGTGGTTAGTGGTGGTGGTGGTGGTTAGTGGTGGTAGGTGAGTAATGTATGTCAGTGTATATACAAAGAGACCGTGGAATGTGTCAAGATTCATACAAAACATTTTTGGCCACTTGCACCCTGACACCTGCTGTCTGACACCTGCTGTCTGACACCTGCTGTCTGACACCTGCACTATGACACCTGCACTATAACACCGTTTGTTTACAGAATGAATTTCCCCCAGTTTGCTGTTCCCTCGTTATTCTCCCTACTCCCTTGTTCTCACTTTCTTTCTATACCTCATTCTTCCTTATTCTCATCCCTATCATTCTCTTCTATATGTCATTCTTCCTTATCCTCATTCCGACACTTCTGCCTTTTTTCTCTTATTTTATCTTTAGTATCTCTTCTGTTCTTAATTCTTTGTTAATTTCTCCCCCTCTTCTATCCTTCAATCTCCCTTTCCATTCTCCTTCTCCTAGCCGCCATTTCTATTACTGATTACACCTCTGGCCTCCATCTCTCCAATATTACATCCACTAAGTCATCCCCAGCCTATCCCTCCTTCCCTCTCCTCTTCCCCTCTCCCTCCTTACTCCCTTTTACCTTCTTCCTTCCCTTTCTCTCATCTTTCTTCTTCCTTTTACTTTCTCCTACTCCCATATCTCTCTCCCCTCCCTCTCCTTTCCCTTCTCCCCTCTCACTTTTCCCCTTCGCTTCTCTCTTAAAATCCCCGAACACATTCCGGTGAGAGCATCCGACTAGCAGTCGCAAGGTCCTGTCCTGGATTCGATTCCCGGCACGGAAAAACACGCGAGCAAGGTTCCTTACACCGCTCCTGCTCCTGCCCACCTAACAAAAATAGGTACCTGTGTGTTAGCAGACTGTTGTGGGTCGCATCCTGGGGATAAAACACCTAAGAGACTCCAGTACCTGCTGGAAGTAGGTACTGGTTACCTACTTCCAGAAGTAGGTGCTGGGTGGATGATATCCGTGTACCTAATGACGTTTAATTGAAAGAGGGGAAATCAGGAGCCAGTTGATGGTCGGGGGTGGGTATAGGGGGAGAAGGGAGTGGATGATGAGGGGGGAGAGATAAAGGGTGTAGGGGAAGGGGAGGGGAGACGAGGAGGATCATGTGGCAGCATTAATCGGATTGGATCCCCTATGACGGAGGAGGATGTGTTGGTCAGCTGATTGGATACAGCTCTTATGATATTGCACGTGTGTGTGTGTGTGTGTGTGTGTGTGTGTGTGTGTGTGTGTGTGTGTGTGTGTGTGTGTGTGTGTGTGTGTGTTACAAGGCGATGGGTAAAGTGACTGACTGAAGACTGTGAAAGCAACCCGACGCAACCTAACCCAACCCGACGCAACCTAACCCAACCCAAATTATTTGATTTTTGTCACTGATTCATTTCATCTTACTAATGTTGGATTTTCCTGTTTATTTCCAGGTAAATATGAGCATGGGTGAGAAACCACGCCAAGAAAGGCAAGGCAGCACGTTTCGCTCACATCCGGAAGTACCCAGTCACCACAAGGTCGAGTCGAGACGTATGGGCAAGTCTCCTGACACCAGCTGCCCCTCCTTGCCCTATCAGTAAATAGGTACCCGGGTGTTAGTTGAGAATCATGGGTAGGCCGAGACGTATGGGCAGGGCACCTGACACCAGCTATCTCTCTTTACTCGAGCAGTAAATAGGTACCTCATTAGGTGGTGGCTGATGCGCACTGCATCCGAGGCAGAACCAAACGGTCTAATTTCTCTCCTAATGCTAACGATGCACACAGCAGAGTGCACACAGCAGAGTGCACACAGCAGAGTGCACACAACAGAGTGCACACAACAGAGTGCACACAACAGAGTGCACACAGCAGAGTGCACACAACAGAGTGCACACAACAGAGTGCACACAACAGAGTGCATACAGCAGAGTGCACACAAACACAGTGCTGTGTGTGACAAAGCCAGGGATACAGGCTATACCAGCTAGTTTAATCTGGCTTATGTAAATCCCAAGCCATTTATTTGCATTTTTAAACCCCTCTAGTTTAGCATTGCAAACCAGTGTTCCTCGCCTATACCTGTATATCCCTCCCCGAGGTATACCAAGAAGGCGTTGGTATACCTCGTCTTGAGAACTGTGTATTCCTTTTGTTTAGTATATCCCTTCATTTCGCTCGTCAGCTGTGTCTGGGAACTGATAAATCCCCCTAGTGAGCGATACCTATTGACACTTGCCTCATACGTGGATATTTGCAACATGATCCTCATAATCATTCTTGGAGGTTCCAATTGCAAAAGAATAACAATGCAGGACTAATGAGAAAGAGGAGGCTTTATTAAACAACAACAGACGTCTTTATTGCTCTCATTCTGTTTTATTTTCTGTCGACTCCAGTGTGTTATTAGCACCAGTCTTTACTGTTAGGCAGAAATAATTAAAGTCTAGAAATCTGAAGCTAAGGTATACTCCCGGGGTATATACGCTGAGAGATACACTTTCAGTGTATGTACGATGAGAAACGTGCATCTCTAGGTATAAATTGCTGAGACGTAAGATCCTTCTGTGTATATACGGCGAGAGCATCTGTGTATATATACGCTTTGAGACATACATTTCTCGGTGTATATTCGCCGAGAGACATTCAGCACTACAGCGGTGGGGTGTAAATACCTCGCTAGAGTGGGGACCGGTACTTAAATGCAACACTACAGTGGGGGATACATACAGTGGTAAGAGCGTGCAGCCTCATCTGTTTATAGCCTCGCACACACTGCAGAATCTTACGAGAGTCTGCTGTCGCACACACACACTTCCATATATCATCCAAGAAAAGAAGTTACAACATATATACCTGCGATTCGTGAAAGAAGTATATATATTATTGGTCTGTTTGCCTGGTTAGTTTCTTAGGGTTAAGGACTTTCAGGCTTCAATACGTCTATTAAGACTGATGTTTGCCTAAAGTCTTAGATTCTAAACTTTACGAAGAATTGAGATATACTCTGTGTATATACATTGAGATATACTCTGTGTATATACATTGAGAAATACTCTGTGTATATACCACAGGAAAGGGAGGGAGGAAACAGAGGGGAAGGAGATGATCAGGATTTAAGAGAAAGGGAAGGAGGGAGGAGCAGAACTTGGAGGAAGGGAGGCAAAATATTAAAGAAAGGAGGAGGCAGAAGAGGAAAGAGGAGGGAGAGAGAAAAGAGGAAAGGACAAAAAAAGGCAAGAAGTGAAGAAGAAAGGGAAGAGTAAGTTAATTGGGAACGTAAGAGTGAATGAAAGAATAAGGAATGGGATTTTAAGAGACGATTATAGTGAACATGAAGAAGGAACAGAGGGAAGACAAATAAGTACACTGTATCCTGTTGAACAACAGACTGGCCTGCTTAATAATGGAATGAGTTACACAACAACAGTTTGGCCTGTTTAACAATCGACTTTTATTTTCTGTTGGTGATCAGAAGCCACTGAATTGAAAAACAAATGAAAAGAGAGAGAGAGATGTTGTAATTGGTGTTGTGATCTAGGTGACTGATACAGTTGATGACCAGCGCCGCCCTGGCGGTGACTGCTGGATTAATCGCCAGCAATATCGCCGGATTATATTTATATCGCTAATAACGCTATCCAGGAGAGTGAGTGAGAGCGAGTGTGTGTGTGTGTGTGTGTGTGTGTGTGTGTGTGTGTGTGTGTGTGTGTGTGTGTACTCGCTTATATGTGGTTTCAGGGATCGAGTCAAGGCTCCTAGCCCCGCCTCTTCGCTGGTCGCTACTGGGTTCACTTTCCTGGCTACGAGAGTCTTAAAACTGTAAGGATCCTGCCTCAACCACTCCTCTCTTCAGGTCATGATCGCCACTTCTGACCACTATGACTGAAGAAATAAATATTTCCTAACATCTGACTCATCTGTGTTTTCAACTTTCAGCTTTGCTCTCGTGTGCCTGTTTTCCGCCTCTCAAACAATCTGTCCCTGTCCACCCTATCAATTCATCTCAGTATTTTTGTTTTACCACACCAAGTCGTTCTTCCCTCTAGTGTCACGAGGCTGAGTTCCCTCTCCTCATAGGACATAACCCTGCAAATCCCTAAGCTTTCTCCAATTTCTTGATATGCTTGAACAGGTGTGGGTTCCATACTGGTGCTGCGTACTCCAATATGGAGCTGATGTACACCTTAGTGAATGACTCCTTACTTAGGTTTCTGAAAGTTAGTCTTAGGTTTAAAAGACACGCATTTGCTGCAGCAGTTATTCGGTTGATGCGCGCCTCAGGTGATATGCTCGGTACAATACTCACCCCGAGGTCCTTGAGTGAGGTTTGCAGCCTTTGGTCCGAGCCTATACTCCGTCTGCTGTCTCCTTTGCTCTTCCCCAGTCTTCACAACTTTGCATTTGCTAAGGTTAAACTCCGGTAGCCACTTGCCAGACCAGACCTGCAGCTTGTCCAGGTCCTTCTGTACTGTTGCCTGTTCCCCGCCCGTCTGTGATCGCCTCGTTGTATAAGTGTATTTATATTATACATACATATATAAAATATATACATATAGGTACCAACACTAATTTATACACAAACATGATTTTTCTTAATATGTCAGTGTCCCATCGTACCGTCATGTCGGTCACGTAAACAAGAAACACTTGTGATAAATGGGTTTGAAAATTGACAAGTTGAAGATTGAGACACTTATGCAATATGTTGCATAAGTGTCTCAATCTTCAACAAGAAACAGTACCGGTTTTAGTTCTGATCCTTGTTGAACCCCTCATCACATGTACTCAATTCGACCTTTCGTGTGTATGTGTGTGTGTGTGTGTGTCTTGAGACCAAGAGTCCTCATCTACTGACACGAACAGCCTGGACAGTCAAGGACCTCACCTACTGACATGAACACCCAATGGACCATACCTACTGACCCACCTAAACACCGTGTGTGTGGACCAAAACAGATCCCCCCTCCCTTTCCTCGCTAGTTTGGTCCGGGGAACGATCACTAATTTGCAATCTCCGGTCACGGTGAAATTGGCCGGCTCTGAGGGGTGAGGGGAGGGGGGGTAAGGGGAAACGTAAGGAATTACAGGGAATTAGCATAAGGGGCAGCCTGCCCACGGGTGTGGAATTAGGGGGGGGGGGAGTGGTGGGTTGGATTAAATGGGTGGATGTGGAATCAAAGTGTGGAGCAAGGAGAAGTTTTAAGTATTAATTACATAAGAACATAAGAAAGGAGGAACACTGCAGCAGGTCTGTTGGCCCATACTAGGCAGGTCCTTCACAATCCATCCCACTAACAGAATATTTGCTCAGCCTAATTTTCAATGCTACCCAAGAAATAAACTTGTTACTCATCTAGTTGTACTCGCTATTCTGAGCTTGCAGGGGGTGTCGATTCATAGCTCCCGGCCCTCCGGTTAACAATCGTACCTTCTTCTGAAACTGCGTATGCTTTTTGCCTCGGCCATCTCTCCATCTTATTTCCTCCATTTCTTGACTCCAAGATACTGAAAAAAGTATTATAACTAAGCGCTAAATCCAAAAGGATCATAAACCTAGTGAAAAAGATGTAGAGCAAGAAAATACGTTAATGGACTTTGTGTGTGTATATTTCGACCTCCTTGTGAGGTCTTCACTGCATAATCGAATATATATATATATATATATATATATATATATATATATATATATATATATATATATATATATAATTATAACTACCTATTGGTTAATTTTAATAATTCCTAGAGAGAACAAAACTGGGATAAATCTTAGTGACTTGTAATGTGTGGAACCCTCTGAGGTATGTAGTTATAAGGCTTCCAAACATCTTCACTCAGGCCTGAGGCCCACTTGGCATCCTGGGGACGTTGCCAGGTTGTAGTGACCTAGCTGTGAATGCTGGAGGTCGAACAGTGTGATACCCCTGATGTCTTCCCCAGGTGCGTGTGTGTGTGTGTGTGTGTATTAACCTTTTTGTGGTTGCAGGGGTCGAATCATAGGTCCTGGCTCCGCCTCTTCGCTAGTCGCTATAAAGTCCACTCTCTCCCTGCTCCAAGAGCTTCATCGTACCTCTTTTTATAGCTATGTATGGATCCTGCATCCACTACATCATTTTCCAGATTATTCCACTTCCTGACAACTCTATGACTGAAGAAATACTTCCTAACATCCCTGTGACTCATCCGAGTCTTCAACTTCCAGTTATGAAGCCTTGTTGCTGTGTCCCATCTCTGGAACATCCTGTCCCTATCCACCTTGTCAATTCCTCTCAGTATTTTGTATGTCGTTATGTCCCTCCTATCTCTCCTGTACTCCAGTGTCGTCAGGCCGATTTCCCTTAACCTCTCCTTGTAGGACATACCCCTCAGCTCCGGGTCTAGTCTTGTTGCAAATCTTTGCACTTTAATTTCTTGATGTGCTTGACCAGGTGTGGGTTCCATACTGGTTCTGCATACTCCAATATGGGTCTGACGTACACGGTGTACAGTGTCTTGAATGACTCCTTACTTAGGTGTCGTGGTGTGTGTACTCACCTAGTTGTACTCACCTAGTTGTGGTTGCAGGGGTCGAGTCATAGTTCCTGGCCCCGCCTCTTCACTGGCCTCTACTGGGTCCCTCTCCCTGCACAATGAGCTTTATCATACCTCTTCTTAAAGCTATGAATGGATCCTGCGTCCACTACATCCCTTCCCAAACTATTCCACTTCCTGACAACTCTGTGACTGAAGAAATACTTCCTAATATCCCTGTGATTCATCTGAATCTTCAACTTCCAACTGTGTCCCCTTGTTGCTGTGTCCCATCTCTGGAACATTCTGTCTGTCCACCTTGTCAATTCCTCTCAGTATCTTATATGTCGTTATCATGTCCCCCCTATCTCTCCTGTCCTCCAGTGTCGTCAGGTCGATTTTCCTTAACCTCTCCTCGTAGGACATACCCCTTAGCTCCGGGACTAGTCTTGTTGCAAACCTTTGCACTTTCTCTAGTTTCTTTACATGCTTGGCTAGGTGTGAGTTCCAAACTGGTGCTGCATACTCCAGTATGGGCCTAACGTACACAGTGTACAGGGTCCTGAACGATTCCTTGATGTCGGAATGCTGTTCTTAGGTTTGCTAGGCGCCCGTATGCTGCAGCAGTTATTTGGTTGATGTGCGCCTCAGGAGATGTGCCTGGTGTTATACTCACCCCAAGATCTTTTTCCTTGATTGAGGTTTGTAGTCTCTGGCCCCCTAGACTGTACTCAGTCTGCGGTCTTCTTTGCCCTTCCCCAATCTTCATGACGTGTGTGTGTGTGTGTGTGTGTGTGTGTGTGTGTGTGTGTGTGTGTGTGTGTACTGACCTTGCTGTGCCTGCTGGAGTCCTCGTCGTGACTGGTCACTAAACTGTCATACCTATTCTTAAAACTGTGCTGGCTCTGCTTCAACACCTGGCGAAGGGATCTTGATCCTACGAAGCAGTCATTTCTTTTGGATTAAACCAGATTACTTCCCCTCCCCTAATTCTTGTTTAACCCCAGCGGGTTTATCGCTTCCCCATGCATATAATAATAATAGTAATGATAATTTGCATAACTGATTTCTGTATAATATTTACACAGGAAGCGCTAGATCCACACGGGCCATACAGCACGTGGAGAACGTAAGGTAGTTAGAGTTGATCGAAGTGGTCGAATCGTAGCTCCAGTTCCTGGCATCAAGAGCCCTCCACCAGAAGGGAAGGAGTGAGTGAGGAAGATGCCATAATAATGCTACTAATAAAGTTATCTCTCTCTCTCCCTTCTCTCTACCTCCCCTCTCTCTCTCCCTTCTCTCTACCTCCCCTCTCTCTCTCTCTCTCTCTCTCTATTAACTTCCAACAAATAATAAAACCAACATTAACTTGAATGCCAGAATATAACAATACTTTTCAAAATACTTCATCTCTTTTTTTTCCTTTTTTTTTCGTTATTTGTTGCAGAACAGATTGTTCAGTGCAGTTTGTGTCAGTGACTGAACTAAAGTTTTCTGTCAAGTTCGCTCATTGTTCTCGTCTTCCAATTTTCACGACTAATTGAAACGTCGCTTTTTGTCTTGATGAGGGAAGGGAACCGGTCACCATGGTGACTGGGGACTGGTCACCATGGTGACTGGGGATTGGTCACCATGGTGACTGGGGACTGGTCACCATGGTGACTGGTCACCATGGTGACTGGGGACTGGTCACCATGGTGACTGGGGACTGGTCACCATGGTGACTGGGGATTGGTCACCATGGTGACTGGTCACCATGGGGACTGGTCGCATTGGTGACTGGGAACTGGTCACCATGAGGACTGGTCACTATGGGGACTGGTCACTATGGTGACGGGACTGGTCACTATGGTGACTGGGGACTGGTCACTATGGTGACTGGGGACTGGTCACTATGGTGACTGGGGACTGGTCACTATGGTGACTGGGGACTGGTCACTATGGTGACTGGGGACTGGTCACTATGGTGACTGGGGACTGGTCACTATGGTGACTGGGGACTGGTCACTATGGTGACTGGGGACTAGTCACTATGGTGACTGGGGACTGGTCACTATGGTGACTGGGGTCTGGTCACTATGGTGACTGGGGACTGGTCACTATGGTGACTGGGGACTGGTCACCATGGGGACCTGTCATCATGGTGACTTGATAAATTTCTTCTCAGGGCGAAACGTAGTTTGTCCACTATTGCCTCCAGTAAGACATTGACAGCCTACCGTCACGCTCCTCTGGTAAATAGATCTCCAGCGTTGTGGAGCGAAGGATTCCTTGAAGACTAAGGAGGACTCCAGGAACAGCTCCAGGGATTCATTAAGGTATCCGTCCCGAGGGAAGCCTGGTAATAAGGATGAGTGGATAGGTCCTACAGATGGTTGGGGCTCCTTGAGTCCTGAAGGCTAGAGGGGAAGAAGCAGCTGCAGATATCCTACATCGGTTGCAGATATCCTATATCAGCTACAGATATCTTGCAGCATCTGCAGATATCCTAGACCATGTGTAGGTATCTTAGAACCCCAACACTTTCCCCAACACTAAGAATAGCCACCCACATCCTATACACCCCTCCTTTTCCTATCTGCAACTTGACCCCCTCTAACAATACACATACCAGCCTCATGTCTTTCCCTTCCTGTCAGATAAACACGAAGAGAAAGACTAGACAGAGTGCTTTGTTTTTCCATCCTTGACTCATACATCTAGATATACAGAATAGTCCCTAATCTAGACAGAAGTTAGTTTAATATCCTTATTATGCACCCCATACCCATCCTGTGGGCGGTAGTCAAAAGATTACAGAGGCACATAATGGGTCCAGGGACTGGGCCCCAGACAGAAGTAGATAGTTCTTTTCAGAATATAGCCTCGTTGTGACCGAAGTTTTCTGATACCTGTCTTTCCCATGTATTGCAAACCAGAGCACAGTAGTAAGAAGAAACTCATTATTATTATAATAATCATAACTAAGCGCTAAACCCATAAGGATCATACAGAGCTGCAAAGAAACTCTCAGATTATGGTACACAAATGCGGATTGATTATGGAATAAAAGTGAAAAATTAAAAGAATGGATAGCAGAGGCAACCCCAGAAATTATAACTGTCACGGAGACAAAATAACAGATGTTGTATTCTCAGCAGGCTATTAGGTAATGATGAAAGAAAGTTGAAACAAGGAGGGAGAGGAGTTGCATTGCTAACGAGAACCCAGTGAAGTTTTGGAGAGATGGAAGAGATAAATAAATGAGTTAAGTGAGTATGTGGTGGGCATGATCAGTTGCAGTGATCTACAACCCTCCACCCAATAGTTGAAGATTAAGGCAGGAATATAAAGACAAAAGAAATGAACAGACGAGGCAGTAATGATAAGAAGAAAAACTTTGACAACAAAATGTCAAGTCTGAACCGAAACTGCTTCACAATCACACCAAAAGAAAGATGACAGTAAGAGAGTGCAACAAACAGTATAAAGAGAAGTTCTCAGTACACACACAGGCTGAGGAAGGAAGGAAGGAGGATCACAAGAAATGACCGTGAAGTGTGTGAGGAACTCAACATGAGATTCAAAGAAGTGTTCACAGAGGAGACAGAAGGGCCTCCAGAAAGGCGGAGAGGTGTGGTACACCATCAAGTGTTGGACACAATACATACAACTAAGGAAGAAGTGAAGAGGCTGCTAAGCGAGCTAGATACCTCAAAGGCAATGGGGCCGGATAACATCTCTCCATGGATCCTGAGAGAGGGAACAGAGGCGCTATGTGTACCACTAACAACAATCTTCAACACATCTATCGAAACAGGGCGACTAGCTAAGGTATGGAAGACAGCATATGTAGTCCCAATTTTTAAAAAAGGAGACAGACACGAAGCATTAAACTACAGACCAGTGTCACTGACATGTATAATATGCAAGGTCATGGAGAAGATTATCAGGAGAAGAGTGGTGGAGCACCTAGAAAGGAATGAGCTTATCAAAGACAGCCAGCACGGTTTCAGGGACAAGAAAACCTGCGTCACTAGCCTACTGGAGTTCTATGGCAGGGTGACGGCAGTAAGACAAGAGAGAGAGAGAGAGAGGAATGGGTAGATTGCATTTTCTTGGACTGTAAGAAGGCGTTTGACACAGTTCCACATAAGAGATTAGTGCAAAAGCTGGAGGACCAGGCAGGCATAACAGGGAAGGCACTACAATGCATCAGGAAATACCTGTCAGGAAGACGACAACGAGTTATGGTACGTGGCGAGGTGTCAGAGTGGACGCCTGTAACGAGCGGGGTTCCACAGGGATCAGTCTTAGGACCGGTGCTGTTTCTGGTATTTGTGAACGACATGGCAGAAAGAATAGACTCCGAAGTGTCCCGATGTTTGCAGATGTGAAGTTGAGAAGAATTCAATCGGACATGGACCAGGCAGAACTACAAAGGGATCTGGAAAGGCTGCAGGCCTGGTCCAGCAACTGGCTCCTTGAGTTCAACCCCACCAAGTGCAAAGTCATGAAGATTGGGGAAGGGCAAAGAAGACTACAGATGGAGTACAGTCTAGGGGGCCAGAGACTACAAACCTCAGTCAAGGAAAAGGATCTTGGGGTGAGTATAACACCGGACACATCTCCTGAGGCGCACATTAACCAAATAACTGCTGCAGCATACGGGCGCCTAGCAACCCTAAGAACAGCATTCCGACATCTTAAGGAGTCATTCAGGACCTTGTACACTGTGTACGTTAGGCCCATATTGGAGTATGCAGCGCCAGTTTGGAACCCTCACCTAGCCAAGCATGTAAGGAAACTAGAGAAAGTGCAAAGGTTTGTAACAAGACTGGTCCCGGAACTAAGGGGTATGTTCTACGAAGACATACCCCTTAGCTCCGAAATGGACCTGACGATACTGGAAGACAGGAGATATAGGGGGGATATGATAACGACATATAAAACACTGAGAGGAATCGACAAGGTGGACAGAGACAGGATGTTCCAGAGATGGGACACAGCAACAAGGGGTCCCAGTTGGAAGTTGAAGACTCAGATGAATCACAGGGATGTTAGGAAGTATTTCTTCAGTCACAGAGTGGTCATGAAGTGGAATAGACTGGGAAGTGATGTAGTAGAGGCAAGATCCATACATAGCTTTAAGAAGAGGTATGATAAAGCTCAAGGAGCGGGAAGAGTGACTTGAGTAGCGGCCGGTGAAGAGGCGGGACCAGGAGCTGTGAATCGACCCCTGCAACCACAACTAGGTGAGTACACTCACACATACTTTTCCTCTGGTTTTTCCTTGCCCAACAGGAGCAAAATCTACAAGGACTCCTGAACCAAACTTTGAGGAAACGTAATTAGCATTTCCAATTGGCACTTGACCCGTCCAATCGGCTTCAGTCTCTCTCAGCAGGTTCAGCAACGCTGACTGTCAGGTTCAGCAGTGCTGACTGTCAACTCCAGCAGCGCACACTGTCAACTCAGACGCACCAAATTGGTCGCTGGGGCGTGAGGCGCTCATTAAGCAGCTCCCTATTTACAAGTCCAGTTTTTTTGAGTCCTAATGTTTGATACGAGACTTAGAGGGACTTGTCAACACCCTGTGCTCTTCCTCCCAGTTTTCTTCTCAATTATATTATCACTTCCTAATTTGTATAGGAAAGCACTAAACTGGCTAGGAGTAAACCAATCCTGGGGAATAGAAGGTAACCACGTTTGATCCTAGGAAGGTATTACGAACTCAGGTGTAGACTGTGACCTGTACACCTGGCTGAAACACGATAACCACATAGGAGGGACCAAAAAGGAATCTGTAAATAATTGCATTACTTTCAGAAACAAGTGGGTATTTATATGTATATATATATATATATATATATGCCTATGTACAGTATTTACAGCTATGTACAATGAGGCAAATGCAAGCACAAGACAAGGTGAGAACTGTAGTGACCAGCTGGGAAAGTACGTTTACCAAAGCTTGCTGCACGAGTGTGCCACATAGCTTTACCGCTTTGGTGGGCTTCCTTGCGATTGGCTGGTTGAACCAAGGTGCTGAGATAATAATGGGGCCCCTGCTCGTTAAACCCTTAGCACCTGGTTCACTGGTCGTGAGGCATGCCTATATGGGTGTGTGACATACACTCAATAAAATGTGACATACCCTTAGCATTCCACACCCCCACCCCAAAAGGGCTCTAATAGCCAGAACTAAGCATCCTCCATGAGTAGTGTGTTACCATGGCATGGAAAACTAATGGAATCGCCTTTCCTCTCAACCGTCCAACTCATTAGGTAATGTTCAACTCAAAATTACTTCTAAGCCAGACACAACCTTAAAGCGAGACAGCAGACAGTAGGGCTAGCGTAGGTTCAAGACACTTGCCGACGGGAGCAAGTGACCCCCTCACTAAAAGTGTCCCCCTCACTAAAAAAAAACTTATGACTAGATTAATTCAAATTTTACTTTATGACCACAAGGAGAAAAAAGAGCTTACTGCCCATTTTGTCCCTAACACATCCTAACAAATTAAATTCTGGAAAGTGCGTCAGCCAGCACATTATCTTTGCTAGCTATGTGGCGTATATCTTTGTTTACTACAAGTACACGTACATGGTATACAGGCCTAGCTGACATCAATGACATACTATATAGAAAGCCCCCTTGTTATGCAGAGCATTTCGGGCAAATTAGGGCCTTGTCCCAGGATGCGACCCACACTAGTCGACTAACTCCTAGGTACCCATTTTACTGATGGGTGAACATAGACAACTGGTGTAAAGAAACACACCCAATGTTTCTACCCGCGCTGGGAATCGAGCGCAGACCCTCGCCGTGTGAAGCGAGAGCTTTAGCGACCAGTCCATGGGGATATTGTATGGCTTCAACCGTAATGTCCATCGCGTAAGTCGCGTGTTCTTGTTCTTCGTTGAGCTAAGGTACATCAGAGGATTGTGGTCACTGAAGACGGTGACCACATGTGATGTACTGGACAAAATCGTATCAAAAGGCTCCAGCGCAAGTGCCATTGCCAGGGCCTCCTCTGTAGTGGAGTAGGCCCGCTGATAGGCCTGGTATTTGACTGGGTAGTACGCCACAGGCTGCAGACTTCCCTCACCTGAAGCTTGAAGTAACACTGACCCAATTCCCGATTCATAAACATCAACCTACAATACAAATGGTTTTGAAAACATCGGGAGACTAGAGTATGGGAGTAGTACATGAGACGTTTAACATAGTTAAACGTCTTTTGACAGTTTGGGGGTCCAGCAAAATTTATTCTTGTGACTGCTATGTGAGGTTCGGGGCTACAACATCTGCAAAGTTTTTACAGAATCTTCTATAGAATCCTGTCACTACCAAGAACCTTTGCAGGGACTTCTTATCCTGAGGAGCGGGGCAATTTTTAATAGCCAAAACTTTGGCAAATTTAGCTGCTACTTTGCCGCTACTTATTTCATGACCAAAGAAAGGAATAGTAGATTGTCCAAAAGAGGATTTACTTAGGTTTGTTGTCAGTTGAAAAGTTCTGAACCTCAAAGAGGTATTCAAGACGGGACACGTTGAGGCATGCCTATATGGGTGTGTGACATACGCCAAATAAATTGTAACATACTCTTAGCATACCACAAGAGAGGGTAGCCTCCAGATCCTTCACCAAGAGTTTTTTTTTTTCCATTTTTTTTTCATGAAGCAAGATTTTGTACACACGCAGTGTGCTTCTGCTACAATTTATATGATATCTAGTTTTTATTTCAAGCTTTTGTTTCTCATGTTTAAGGAGCACAACAATGTTATAGCAACTGTAAGGAAAATTGTAGGTTGCATAAACAGAACTTTTAAAACAAGAGATGTGAAGCCAATGATGACACTTTAAGGCAAGCGATATTGCTGAGCTGGAAAATGTACAAAGAACCTTCACAGCTCTTATACTCTCAGTCAAGCACCTAAATTGCTGAGAACACTTGAGGGCCCTAGAACTGCGCTCCTTAGAAGGCGAGAAATATGCATCATAATATACACCTGGAAGACACTGGAGGATTGATTCCAAACCTGCACATCGAAATTACTACTTATGAACACAAGAGACTTGACAGACGGAGCAACATAACTGTGATGAAAAGCAGGGAAGCGTTAAGTACACTGACAGAATTTAATAAGTGTAAGTGTAAAGGGATCCTGACTCCTCAGGATCAGTCTTCCAGAGGGAATTCGACAAATTTCTCAAACAAGTTCCTGATCAGCCGGGTTGTGGTGCATATACAGGACTGTGGGCGGCAGGCACTAACAGCTTGATAGATCATGATAGCAACTAGGCGGCCTAGTATGGGAACTGGCCTCGGGGGTGGTGACCTCCGGTAGTGACTACTGATAACTATATAAATGTACATTTATGTTATACTCCATCACACAGGATGGATTTTATACATGAATAAGCGTATTACATATATATATAAAGCATATTTCGAGTAAATGTTTACCTGATTATCACGAAACTAACATACTGTACCTACATTTGGCTGGCCTAAGATAAATTGCGCAGGAATAAGCTATATTATATTACATGAGGTTATCAAGGTCGCTAAACTGGATGTCGCAAAAACATAACACTGCACGCCATGTTAAATCACAAAACTATATACAGGACTTAGTGTGTGGGGAAGCAGTGAGGGTGAAGGTGCAAAGATAAAGACGACAGTCTAAGTTGCTATGATTAACGTATTAACATAGTACAAGACATTCCCCCCCCCCAAATAAAAAAAAATCCAAGCAATGTGGCTCATTTCAGTATAAGTCTTTCCGGTTTTCTTATGATGTGACCCATAACAGTCCACTCAAGAGTCCTGGAGGTAGGAGACCAATGAACAGGCTGCGGTAACTTTCTTATTCAGAGTGTAAATATACAACCTAATCTGGGGAAAAGCTTATACTGACGATATTTCTTGCACAGAAAGCATTGTTGATATAGCTTACGATGCTGAGTTCGGAAGTGTACCAATGGAATGGAATTTCGACTTTGTTTACATCTTCTTGTAGATGTTTTATAGGGCCAGTAACAGCTTATGCCGTATCGAGCCCCTTTATTTGCACTGCTGTGGCAGCTGCTATAGGGCCCCGGGGACACAGAAAACGGAGCCGTTGGAGTACACATTGCTACCTCACTTATTCACAGGGTAAACACGACCATCGTGAGCCAAGGTGCCTCTTTTATTGCACACGGGGAACCTACCAACCCACCCTCCCTCACTACACTACTCTTCCACCATGTTCCTACATCTCACGGCAGT
This sequence comes from Cherax destructor, assembly GCA_009830355.1. Classification (NCBI taxonomy): domain Eukaryota; kingdom Metazoa; phylum Arthropoda; class Malacostraca; order Decapoda; family Parastacidae; genus Cherax; species Cherax destructor. The sequence continues at coordinate 108,577 of WNWK01004446.1, read as the reverse complement.
GTGTATACACAGATATGCGTATAAACAGAGATTAATCCCAGTTTTCAGGATTTAAGTATTCTTGTGGTGGCGTAAAAGTGAATCCGCAGCCTTAATGACCTCGTGCAGTAACCTTTAAATCTTACAGGCTAAATTATCCGATTCTCACTTTTAATCATTGGCATAGAATCCGTCCTAAGGCAAGCCGAAGCGTATGGGCAGGTCTCTATACACCTGTTGCCCCTTTTTCACCTAACAAATAGGTACCTGGGTGATAGTCAGATGTTGTGGTTCGCTTCCTATTAAAGACAACTATGATAGTACAACATTACGCTATTCATTCCTTAGTTATACTGTGTTAATTTCCGGGTTATTCTGGGCTTCTTGGGGTTATGCTGGGTTAATGGCCCTCTGGGTTATCCTGGGTAAACAGCACTACGGTTTTAATATAAAGAAAATCATCTTCATCCCTGTCACCATGTTTCTCTATACGACCCAGCAACACTACCATGCCTCGCTCAACGACCCAGCAACATTATGCCTCCTCAACGCCGCAACATCTCCTCCCAACGACCCGCTCCACTCTACGAAAGAGAAACACTGCTTTACCTCACTACAAGTTACGAGGCTGTTCTCTTAAGGGTACGCACGGCACTAGGCAAAGAAAATGAGGATAAATCTGGGTGTTAATCTGATCTTGCCCAGGGCGGCAGCGCTCAGGGGTTGGAGGATGGACGAGAGGAGGGAAGGGTGGCTTGGGGAGTAGGTGCGTTTTGGCATGGGGTTAGCTGGGGATGGGGAAGGGGTGGAGAATCCCTACCTCGGTGAATTATAAGTTTGTGAATAATGAAACAGGGGGATAAGCAAGGTTCTAACCTCTATCCTGGATAAGCTTCTACCTAGCCCAAACTAACCTCCACGAAGAACTGAACCCTGGATGACTACTGAGATATTAGATAATATGAAATTCAGAGACCAGTTGATAAAAAGATTTAAGGCAAACAGGATATTGCAGCGCTAAATGAATTCCAAAGGTGAGGAACAGAGTGCAGAGGCTTATAAAAGGCGCAAAGGCAAGACACTATTGCTCAAAAATCGAAGAGTACAAGAATAACCCTAGAAAGCTTTGGCAACAACTAAAACAGTTGGGGTATAGCCATAAACCCGTAGATAGATCTAACATAGTACTAAATGTCGATAACGAGGTATGCCACGAAACAACTAAAGTGGCAAATTGTTTTAATTCATACTACACAACTGTCGCATCAACACTAGTAAGTAAGCCACCAGCTGCATCAAATACCTTTAACACAGACTCTGATAAGTTTAAAACATACTATACCAATAAAGGAGTAACTCCAAACAGTTGTCAACTAGTAAGTGTATCTCATGACTTCGTGCAAAAAGAACTAAGCAGATTAAACCCAACTAAGAGCACCGGCCCAGATAACATCCCGTCTAAGTTCCTAAAAGATGGTGCCTCTGAACTAGCAATCCCCATTGCTCACATAATAAATTTGTCCATCACTACTAATACAGTGCCAGAGGGGTTCAAGGAGGCCAGAGTTACTCCTATCTTCAAGAAAAATAGTAGGTCTGATGTCAGCAACTATAGGCCTGTTAGTATACTCAGTGTAATATCCAAAATTCTAGAGAGGGCGGTGTACTGTCAAGTAGTGAAGTATCTTAATGACAACAACATTCTTCATAGTTACCAATCAGACTTTAGGAGATCTTACTCAACCGACACCTCCCTAATTAATCTGATGGATTACATGAGAACTGAAATGTCGATAGGGAACCTCATAGGAATGGTAACTTTAGCCTTGCAAAAGGCCTTCGATACTGTCAACCACAATGTATTATGTGAGAAACTTCACGCTATCGGCATAGGTTCCATAGACTGGTTTAAGTTCTATCTTAACAATAGGAAACAAATTGTCAAAATCAACAAAACAGAATCAGAACCACTGCCGATAGCATGTGGAGTTCCCCAAGGTAGTATTCTTGGTCCTTTATTATTCCTGTGTTATGTAAATGACATGCCCATCAGTGTCAAGTGTAAACTCCTACTGTATGCGGATGACAGTGCTCTGTTAGTGTCAGGTAAAGACCCACAAGATATAGCTAATGTATTAACACTGGAACTGGAGTCCTGCAGCAAATGGTTAGTAGACAACAAACTATCATTACACCTCGGGAAAACAGAAGCCATACTCTTTGGCACGAAATTTAAACTGAGAAGGGTAAATAATTTTAATGTCCGGTGTATTGTGGGAATCCATCACTTCTGTTTCCTCAGTAAAATATCTGGGAATCCCCTTTGACCCATGCATGTCAGGAGAATTGATAGGGAACAGTGTAGTAAAGAAAGCGAATGCCAGACTGAAGTTCCTCTACAGACAAGCACAGTGTCTACCTACTGAGGCTCGCAGGACCCTATGTCTAGCCCTTATACAATGTCATATTGACTACGCTTGCTCTTCATGGTACTCTGCCTTGACAAAAAAAACTGAAAGATAAACTGCAAATCACCCAGAACAAAATGGTAAGTTTCATCCTGGACCTGGGACCAAGAGCACATGTAGGCCAGGATGAATTACAACAATTGGATATGCTGAATATTGAAGACAGAGTAAAATAACTTAAATTAAATCAAGTTTATAAAATTGCTCACAAACAGTGTCCAGAATATCTTGCTGCCAATTTTGTCAAGGCTGGGAACCAAAGCAGTCATAGTACTAGGGGGAGAGAGTACAACTTTGTAGTACCCACAATCAGTGGCCAGGCTTCAAACACCTTTTATTGTACAGCAATAAAGGAATGGAACAGACTGCCTGCACATGTCAAAGCCAGTCATAGCATCAGCCAGTTCAAGAAGAGAGCCAAAATCAACCTAATGAATGTAGCGACAGAAAGGGAGGAGAATATTTTTTTATTTTTTTTAGCTAACACACATGTAAATGTAAATAACTCTTTTTACCTTATTCCTAGTATATATTCTTTATAGTATAAAAACATATATCTCCTACAGTGTATAATATTAAGGTATTAAATGGACCTCAATGGAAATAAGTCACACTGACTTTTTTGGGTTATCCTAGGTTCTCTACACATATGCTGCTATATATGATGATCTATGTAACTATTTGTGTATACCTGAATAAACTAACTTACACAAGCCCAGACAAGCCACGACGTCCCCCCATACCCTCCCCAGCCCTGACGAGCCCATATCATTCCACTACTAGCCCAGACCCGTTCCGTTATCCTCCTCGTCAAGTTATCCTCCTCGTCAAGGTTTCGTTGTTACACTTGTCATTGACGCGAATCTGTCATGAGATGACCCCATTCACAGGCGCGGCAGACCACTGCTGGCATGCGCGTGCTGCTGCAGACGGCGAAGTAGGTGTTGGCCCTACAACCAACCAGGTCAACACTGCTGTCTACTCTCTGAACTAAATTCAGTTGCTCTTTATTTCCCTCCTGGTAAGCGAGTTCAGCTTCAATCTTTCCTGTTACCTCTGCTATCACTGCTTCCTTCACCCGTTGTTGTAAGACATTAGCAAATGCTTCATTAATAATGAGGATTTGTAGCAGTCATTGCTAAGCAGACTGGGTCATACTTAGCATTTAATTCTAGCAGTGCCGTTCACTCTGCTACCTGGTCTGAGGGGTCGCTGACCTCCGGAAGGAACTACAGGTAACTGATATGTAACCTTATACTGCTATATCGTTCACCTCCCTGCCTACATCGTTCACCTCCCTGCCTACATCGTTCACCTCCCTGCCTACATCGTTCACCTCCCTGCCTACATCGTTCACCTCCCTGCCTACATCGTTCACCTCTCATGCTTAACCAGTGTTAGTGGCCTCGTCACGTGACCTCACAAAAGGCTACATACACAGATCAGTCTCGTTGATGTAAACATTTCAGGAACGTGTTAATTCATGTAAACCACGGATCAAAATATAAATTCGTTTTATGCGCTAAACCCACGTGGGTTATTCAAGCAAGATCAAAACCCTGTTTAGTGTATGAAGCAATTGTTTAAGTTACCATATTATACTAAAATACTATCACTATTAAAACTAATAATAATTATAATTATTATAAATTTTAAAGAAGATTATATGAATAGTCGTAGAAGAAAACTGGTCTAGGGGAGATTTGATAGTGATATGCAAAATACTCTTGCGAATTAAAAGGCAGAGGGACAAGCTGTTTGAGGTGTTAGTAAAAAAAAAATAGGATATAGAAGAGAGCCCTTACCCTTCTAACACCTGCCATCTTCCCACTTTTATTCCCTTTAACACCAGGTCACGGTGCCCCCGTGGCCTGGTGGCTAAAGCTCTCGCTTCACACGGTTGCATTTCGGCTCAATGCTGCATTACCATTCATTAGTTTAAAAATCTTGTCTTGCCAGACTGCGTGTGGCGAGCCCCAACAGCCTCATTGATCAGGCTGTCAATAGAGAGGTCTGTTGATGAAACACCTTGATGTTAGGAAGCACTTTTTTTAGCCGTACGATAGTGAAATATCACCAACGACAGAGAGAGAGAGAGAGAGAGAGAGAGAGAGAGAGAGAGAGAGAGAGAGAGAGAGAGAGAAAGAGAGAGAGAGAGGCTTTTTCCTCACACGAGATATTCAACAAAAACACATCGGAAAAGGGATGTGCATGTGGCTTCAGTTTTACCAAACACTAATATTACACATCCTCCACCCCGTCCACTCCAGTGTTGCCATCACTACCAAAACATTCCTGACTTTTCTTCATAATACACACATACAATATATAATATATATATATATATATATATATATATATATATATATATATATATATATATATATATATATATATATATATAAATGTATTATGTATATATATATATCACTAACCGAGGCCTTTAACGGTAGATAAGGAACGTAGTAATAAAAGAAATAGGAAAACATCCACTTGGTTCATGTTTGTTGTGGTGGTTGGGGCAGACGAGGAGGAAATGAAAGAGGAAGAAGAGTAAGAAAAGAGAAGAGCAAGAGGACGACGACCTGGGAAGTGAGAGAATCGGTTGATATTGTTAACACAGCTTTCCTCGCGTACTTCCCTCTTTCTCCCTTCCTCTCTTCCTCCCTTCCTCTCTTCCTCCCTCTACACCTACTCTCCCTCCCTCGTTTCGCCCTCATTTCTTCTCTTTCTCCTCTCTTCTTCATTCCTTCTCCCTCCTTCCTCTACGCTCATTCTCCTCCCATCCCTCTCAGCCCTCGTAAAATTTCTGGTAAAATTAAATCCTCTTTTCTATTTTTCATTTGGCATAACATCATCAGCAAAATGTTGCCTCTATACGAGGTTTTTATTGTAGCCTTCCTGGACGTACACGTCGTGGTGCGTCTGTGTACGTCTAGTTAGTGCCGTGTGCGTGCAATTACCTTGTTAGTGCTCTATAATTACGAGGGTCTTTAATTACCTAGTTGATGCGCGTGTCTGCAATTATTGAGTTGGAATTGCCTACCTGTGTCCGACAGTGTTGAGCTCTGGTTCTTGAGCTCACGCTGGAAGGAAGTCAACGTGAGATGACACATTATTTCTAGTGCATGTGGTAATGAGTTCCCGGGACCATGGGCCCCGGGACCATGGCCCCCGCGGCCCGGTCTCAGGCGAGGTCTCAGAAGCTGCAGATCATCACACTAATAAACACGATAAAAATATATAAAAAAGATTATCAAGGAAACTGGATCCCTGTTATGAAAATAACTTATGGAAAAAACAAAAAAAAACAAATGTAAACAGTCAAAATATGCACAAAAGAAAATTAAAAAAATCGAAGATATTAATACGTAAAAGGGAGAGACGTAAATGGTGAAAGCAGGACTTTCTCCTGAAGAAAGCACTTGTCTGTGTGCTTGCGGTGAGGAGGGTTATGGAGAGGTGTTTCTCTGTGGTTAACGAACTCAAGAGTGGCTGGTTGCTCCATGATAACATGGCAACACAGTCCTGGGATAGAAATTTCAGAGTTCCCAGGACTGGATGAGCGGCCGTAGTTACTGTCTTCCTTCCACTGACGAGACCTGCATCCCGAAGCAACTCACACCTTCTGCAGCTGACCACAGCAGCGAAATAATAATAATGAAACAGGTGAAATTATATTCCTTAGCCAAAATCATTACTGGTAACAATAAAATTTAAACCAACCACGGGACGAGTTGGGGATCGAACTCACGGCAATTGACCGTGTTATTACGATTCCGTGAGTCATTTAAAACGAAAGACCCCAACACTGAAGATCACAGACAGCATAAAACAACGCCAGTGAAGAACAAGTTCAGTGTTAGGTTAACCATACCTGACGAGGCAGTTGTCGAGGGTTAAGTGATCTTAGCCATAGTATTAACAACCAATACAAGCAAATAGAGAGAGAAATATTGAGAAAAATTGTAGGGATAGTAGAAATATCTTATTTTCAGGATATTTTAAAAAGGGGACTGAGCTGAGGTTATAATGCGCAGTTTCAGGAGTGGGTATGATAACATCAGAGAGTGTAGGCAGGCAGTAATGAGCCTCGACCCAGTAGTAAAGATTAATGTCTTCACGTATTGACCTCACATACTAAATTGACAGACAATAACTCTTCCAAGACTTAAAAGTTGTGGTTATGTTTTATGTTAGATTAAATGATGTTAGTACCCCTGCCTGTCTGTCTGTGTCTGCTTTCCTGCCTGCCTACCTGCCTACCTGCCTGCCTGCATGCTTTCCTGACTGCCTGCCTGTGTCTGTCTGTCTGTCTGCTTTTATGCCTGCCTGCCTGCATGCTTTCCTGCCTGCCTGTCTGCTCTCCTTCCTGCCTCTCGGCTTTCCTGCCTGCCAGTCTGCTTTCCTGCCTGCCTGTCTGCTTTCCTGCCTGCCTGTCTGCCTGCCTGTCTGCTTTCCTGCCTGCCTGCCTGCTTTCCTGCCTGCCTGCTTTCCTGCCTGCCTGTCTGCCTGCCTGCTTTCCTGCCTGCCTGCCTGTCTGCTTCCTGCCTGCCTGCCTGCCTGCTTTCCTGCCTGCCTGCCTGCCTGCTTTCCTGCCTGCCTGCCTGTCTGCTTTCCTGCCTGCCTGCCTGTCTGCTTTCCTGCCTGCCTGCCTGCTTTCCTGCCTGCCTGCCCGCTTTCCTGCCTGCCTGCCTGCTTTCCTGCCTGCTTTCCTGCCTGCCTGTTTTCCTGCCTGCCTGCTTTCCTGCCTGCCTGCCTGCTTTCCTGCCTGCCTGCCTGCTTTCCTGCCTGCTTCCTGCCTGCCTGCTTTCCTGCCTGCCTGCCTGCTTTCCTGCCTGCTTTCCTGCCTGCCTGCTTTCCTGCCTGCCTGCTTTCCTGCCTGCCTGCTTTCCTGCCTGCCTGCCTGCTTGCTTTCCTGCCTGCCTGCCTGTCTGCTTTCCTGCCTGCCTGTCTGCTTTCCTGCCTGCCTGCCTGCTTTCCTGCCTGCTTTCCTGCCTGCTTTCCTGCCTGCCTGCCTGCTTTCCTGCCTGCCTACTTTCCTGCCTGCCTGCTTTCCTGCCTGCTTTCCTGCCTGCCTGCCTGCTTTCCTGCCTGCTTTCCTGCCTGCCTGCCTGCTTTCCTGCCTGCTTTCCTGCCTGCCTGCTTTCCTGCCTGCCTGCTTTCCTGCCTGCCTGCTTTCCTGCCTGCCTGCCTCCCTGCTTGCTTTCCTGCCTGCCTGCCTGCCTGCCTGCCTGCTTGCTTTCCTGCCTGCCTGTCTGTCTGCTTTCCTGCCTGCCTGTCTGCTTTCCTGCCTGCCTGCCTGCTTTCCTGCCTGCCTGCCTCCCTGCTTGCTTTCCTGCCTGCCTGCCTGCCTGCCTGCCTGCTTGCTTTCCTGCCTGCCTGTCTGTCTGCTTTCCTGCCTGCCTGTCTGCTTTCCTGCCTGCCTGTCTGCTTTCCTCACAGTGTCTTATCAGCATCCTGGAGCCTACCACTCAGTGTTTCCCGAGCATCCTGGTGTCTGGCACTGTTCCTCGTCACCATCCTGCGGTCTGGCACTCACAGTGCCTCGTCAGCTGTGAGTGCCTTCGCTCTGAGATGCCTGAAGCACCAGGTGTCAAATTGAATTACAAGAGAGTTTTGTACCTGAAGACTTTGTGTGGATGGCAGAGGGAAGTATATTTCGTATATAATGTATATGTCGTGCCGAATAGGTAAATCTTGCGACTTTGGCTTAACTAGCAACGCTCTTCTTGCCGAATAAGGCAAGCGAAAATTTGTGTATGCAATAATTCCGCAAAAATCGTTCTGAACCTAACGAAAAAAATATGCTTCATTGTGTTTATTAAATTATTGTAAACTTATCTAAGATATATTTAGTTGGATTAGGCTAAATTAAATTGCGCTTTTTATAATAAGGTTAGGTAAGTTTTCTAAGGTTCTTTTGGTACAAAATTATAATTTTTTACATTAACAAAATTGAAAAAAAAAATATATCTTTAAACTTTGAGAAAATTTTAGAAAAGAATTTTAAACGAGTTCTTGCTAATTGACCAGTTTTACCTATTCGGCACGACATTGTTATATATATATAAACATTTCCACAGCAGGACTCGAACCTAACTCTGATCAGAGAACAGTACTTTACCACGGAACCAGAACCAGAACTGGGGTCTGGATCCGCGGTAAAGTACTGTGGACTCTGATACAGAGTTTGTAGGTTCGAGTCCTGCTGTGGACGTAGAAACAATGTAAAATATATATATATATATATATATATATATATATATATATATATATATATATATATATATATATATATATATATATATATATATGAGAGAGAGAGAGATATGAGATATAAAGAGAATGCCTCTTCAGTTTAGCTTCAAAGTTAGTGCCTTACTGTAAAGTTTGAATTAGAGTTGGGCTATGAATGTCCTAGTTGCCATTTTTATTGAAGAAATTTGGATATTAATTTCCATGTAACTTGTGAACGTCTTTAATGATTCGCTTCAATGTTTTAATGGCAGCTAATGCCGCACTCTGCACTATTCCAGTCGCATGCTTCGAGGTAGAGGGGACCGGAGTTATACAATAGGGGGACACCCTTTCTCGGATCAAGAGCGACCCATTCTTATAACCCATTGTAGATCTTTTATCATGTCACAATAAACTATTATTATTATTATTATTATTATTATTATTAATATACATTTAGTTTGGGAGTTAGTACTTTAACTAACGTCACTGACACGCCTCTGGTAGCGAAGTCTCGGCTGCAACGATGTGTCCATCAGAACGAGACAGTAGCTAGCGTCTGGCTTGTAGAAAACGCTGCATGATCAATCATCTATACCAGCAGCAACAGCCTGCTTAACCAGGCAAGCACCGGACGAGCCTGGCCTATGGCCGGGCTCCGGAAGTAGAAAAACTCTCGGAACTTATCAAAGGTATATAATCAAAATTATTTTACGTGTGTGTAATCACCTAATTGTGGTTGCAGGGGTCGAGACTCGGCTCCTGGCCCCGCCTCTTCGCTGTCCGCTACTGGGTCTCTGCTCTCCCTGCTCCATGAGCTTTATCATACCTTGTCTTAAAACTATGTATGGTTCCTGCCTCCACTATATCTTTCTAGACTATTCCACTTCCTGACTACTCTGTGGCTGAAGAAATGCTTCCTAATATCACTGACTCATCTGAGCCTTCAGTTTCCAGTTGTGTCCCCTTGTTTCTGTGTTCTCTCTGGAACATCCTGTCACTGTCTACCTTGTCGATTCCCGCAGTATTTTGTATGTCGTTATCATGTCTCCTCTGACCCTTCTTTCCTCCAGTGTTGTTGGTCCTATTTCCTCAACCTTTCTTCATAGGACAGACCCCTGAGTTGTGGAACTAACCTTGTCGCAAACCTTGCACTTTCTCTAGTTTCTTTACGTGCTTGACCAGGTGGGTTCCAGACTGGTGCTGCATATTCTAGTATGGGCCTGACGCACACGGTGTACAGTGTCTTGAACGATTCCTTGTTAAGGTAACGGAACGCTAATCTTAGGTTTGCCAGTCGCCCATATGCTGCCACAGTTATCTGGTTGATGTGTGCCTCCGAAGACGTGCTTGGCGTTATACTCACCCCACGGTCTTTCTCCTTTGCCGAGGTTTGTAGCCTTTGTCCGCCTAGCCTGTACTCTGTCAGCGGTCTTCTTTGCCCTTCTCCGATCTTCATGACTTTGCATTTGGTGGGATTGAATTCGAAAAGCCAGTTGCTAGACCAGATGTCAAGCTTGTCCAGGTCTGTTTGAAGTCCTGCTTGGTCCTCTTCTGATGTGATTCTCATTAATTTCACATCATCTGCGAACAGACACACTTCCGAGTCTATCCCGTCCGTCATGGTATTTACATATACCAAGAATAACACTGGTCCTAGGACTGACCCCTGCGGTACACCGCTCGTCACAGGTGCCCACTGTGATACCTCATCACGCACCATGACCCGTTGTTGCCTCCCTGTGAGGTATTCCCTGATCCATTCCAGTGCCCTTCCTGTTATACATGCTTGTTCTTCCAACTTCTTTACTAATCTCATGTGAGGAACTGTGTCGAAGGCCTTCCTGCAGTCCAGGAAAATGCAATCATCCCACCCTTCTCTCTCTTGCCTTACCTCTGTTACTTTATAATAGAACTCCAGGAGGTTTGTTACACAGGATTTGCCTTCCCGGAATCCGTGCTGTCTGGTGTTTATTATCCTGTTCAGCTCGAGGTGCTCCACCATTCTTTTCCTGATGATTTTCTCCAGGACTTTGCACACTATACACGTAAGTGACACTGGTCTATAGTTTAGTGCCTCTTTTCTGTCTCCTTTTTTAAAGATGGGGACTACGTTGGCCTTCTTCCATACCTCAGGTAGCTGCACAGTTTCAAGGGATGTGTTGAATATTATGGTAAGTGGCACACTCAGTACCTCAGCTCCTTCCCGAAGAACCCACGGGGAGATATTGTCCGGACCCATCGCCTTTGAGGTATCAAGGTCACTGAGTAACTGCTTCACCTCCTCCTCAGTTGTGTGTATGCTCTCTAGCACTTGATACATCGCTTGTTGGTGACGCACCCCGTCCTGTCTACCCAGCTGCCTTCCTTCCTCCACTGTGAATACTTCCTTAAACCTCAAGTTGAGCTCCTCACATACCTCTTGATCGTTACTTGTGAGTTCCCCATCTTCTCTCCTCAGCCTTATCACCTGGTCCTTGACTGTTGTCTTCCTTCTGATGTGACTGTACATCAGTTTCGGGTCGGACTTAACTTTCGATGCTATGTCGTTTTCGTGTGTGTGTGTGTGTGTGTGTGTGTGTGTGTGAGAGAGAATTTCATGGCTGTGTTGCCCGCAACAGCTGCTCAACTGAAACACCACTCCATTCCACCCCTCCCCCCACATTAAAATCGTTTGTGATGTAAATTACAGCGGACCTGTGTGTCGGATGCAGCTGGAATGAGGTGATAGGGCAGGTAATGTTGTCATTCCTTGTTACGCATTTCCATTTGATCGTACGCTGACCTTGAAATTAAAAAAGTACATTTGGGTAAACACAGGGAGGATGGACCATTATATTGATAATGATGGTGTTTGACGCTGTGTGGAGCTGTGGGGTAGTGTGCACGACTGTGCTGTGGGGTAGTGTGTCTGCACGACTGTGCTGTGGGGTAGTGTGCACGACTGGGCTGTGGGGTAGTGTGTCTGCACGACTGTGCTGTGGGGTAGTGTGCACGACTGTGCTGTGGGGTAGTGTGCACGACTGTGCTGTGGGGTAGAGGGTCTGCATGACTGTGCTGTGGGAGATGAAGTGCCTGACTCCTGTCTGTGTCTATATCTATGGATGAGATAGCTGGTGTGTACTCGCTTATTTCTCTTTAATAATAATAATAATAATAATAATAATAATATCTTCATTTACTACAAGTACATGTACAAGGTATACAGGCCTAGCTGACATCAATGACATACTACTATATAGAAAGTCCCTTGTTATGCAGAGCATTTCGGGCAAATTAGGTCCTTGTCCCAGGATGAGACCCACACCAGTCGACTAACTCCCAGGTACCCATTTTACTGATGGGTGAACATAGACAACCGGTGTAAAGAAACACGCCCAATGTTTCTACCCGCACTGGGAATCGAACACAGACCCTCGCCGTGTGAAGCGAGAGCTTTAGCGATCAGGCCACGGGGCACCGCGACTCGAACCCTGGTCCTTGTGTCGTGACCTCGTCACCTAGCATTACCGGTTCATAGACATTTTAAGCAAGGGGGAGGGACTTTAAACACGTTTCATCCATTATGGGCAAAACGTGTTAGAATGAAGTTAAGTTTTTTCCGCTAAGTGTACTCGTGTATTACTGGTTTCTGTACGTGTTTTTCGGAGGAAAACCTAATCCTGTCATACCTACTACTGAAACTGGGCATCTTGAAGATCGTAATCACATCCTTCAGTGCGGTATTGATCAATACCACTCGTTCGTGGTTACAATAATATAATATACTGCTTGTTGGGCTAGTACACCAAACAGGGAGTAGAATGAAATTAGTTTAGAGGCGTCCACACCACCGTATGTCCTTGGGTAGCGAGTACAACATCCAGTTCTGCTGGATGCGCTACTCTTAAGGATTGTGGTTCAGTGGACTAGAGCGTCATGTGTTTTCGCTCACCATGAGGCGGGCCAAAGCATCATGGATTCGACCCCTAGCTAGTGCAGTGTAGTTATTGTATGTATATATGTAGGAGTGTGTGTGATTGCAGTGTAGTAAATACTCTAGCGTTAGCATGTTTCACGTCACCAGGAAGAGCATTAACTTCAGCACTGTTGAAAAGCATAGCTTAGGAGCCGCTTTGTTATGTCGACTTTATGCCCTGTTTATTGTACGTGATAAAGTAAGTTGTAGTATTAGACAAACACTCACTCATTTATCATTCATATTTTGGTCATTTTGACATCATGATCGAGTCGATGTTCAACGAAGGCAAGTTTCATTTACTCCGTATTACGAACACAGGTAACGAATGGCCTGTGACCTGGTCGTAATGGGTTCTGGAGCAGAACACAGCAGATAGACTATAACTTGTATTTCCTTCACCTGATATAATTTGCCAGATATATACATGTACACTTATATACACTATGTACAGAGATTGAATAGTAAGTGTACCACACGACGGTGACAGAATGGCAAAAGCAAAAGCCAGAGAGAGAGAGAGAGAGAGAGAGAGAGAGAGAGAGAGAGAGAGAGAGAGAGAGAGAGAGAGAGAGAGAGAGAGAGAGAGAGAGAGAGAGAGAGAGAGCACAGTACTCAACCAGCAGGTAGGCAAGTCTGGCAAATGCTGATCGCAAGTGAACAACATCGCGGCGGTCTCGCCTATGATTGGACATGAGCCAAGGTACTGATTTAACGACGGGTACCCTAATAATCGTTAAACCTTTAGCACCCGGTTCGCTGGTTGGGAGGCAGCCTATATGGGAGTGTGACATACACCGAATAAATTGCAACGTATTCTTTGCATGCCACACTCCGCTATGGAAAAGCTGAATATATGTAAAATGACAGTAAAAAAAAACTCACTCAAACCACTCACAATAATATTACTTTCACTAATACAAGAACAGAAATGAAAGACTGAATAACACGGACCGTCCAAACAGATGATGACTGGAAGGTTCAGTCACGCCTATGAGCTTAGATGGAATCGAATTGTGAGAATAGGATTCAAGATTAACGAGTAATAAGCTGATTAACGTCAAAAGAGTGGTAACCGAGCAAAACATTACGTTGAAAAGATAAATGAACGCTGTCAGTGTTCTTAAACACACTGAACAGCTAAACAGTAAGTACTGGAGCAGTAAAATGGGTGTGGGTCGGATGCACTAATCCAGGGTACTCACGTGGACTGGAGCCGGTACGGTGTAATCTGTCAGTTACTCTATAAACTCATCAACGAGAAGTGCACTGGAGGGACACTCAGAGAGCAGTACTGAGCACTGCCTCTCCCCGCTACACCGGTACAGAAAGAAAAAAAAATAGACTAAGATTGGCAAGAATCACACTTTAACGCGAGTAGCTCAAGAGATGGCGCTGGCAGCCAGGTGTACACAAAAGAAAACTAGTGAGCGACTTCACCGCCAGTCACACTAGAGGCAAATGAGGTTAATAAGTTCCACTTTGGACTCTCTTAAGAAGCCATGAAAGGAAGTTCATCTGGGCCCAGGGGCTTATTTTGCTTTAATCGGTCAATTTATTTAATTTCCATATTAATGTATGTATACAGTAATGCATATATCAATGTGGTATGTAAATAAAATCAATGGTCTTTTACTAAGTTAGACTCTCATCTAATAAGATCATTCATTTAGCCAATACAAAGTTTGGATACAGTCTCACGATTTTAGATATTGTCGTTGCACTAACAATGAAGTAATGTGACATGTCCTGCATGGAGTGTTTGGACGTGTATCTCAGTGGTTGGAGGCTCGGACACTAAATTATAATGTTAAAGAGAGAGTGTGTATGTGTGTATGTGTGGGGGTGAAGCTCCTGTCTGTGTCCACACACTTTACACTTCATGTGATTGACATCTCCATGAAAATAAACGGTCATGGATACTTATAGCCAAGTTTTAGTCCAGCAGTGACAACGTCTGTTTCACTAGACATTTCATTATGATGGACAATGGATCTTGCTAGTTCTTATCTGTACTCATTTGCTGTACTCGTTTGCTGGTTCTCTTCTGACAATAACTTTCATACTTCTGCTTGAGAAGCCAAAACAATATTCGACATTCTCTTCGGTTAATTCGTGTTTACTCAAGGCGTTACTTTATCCTACTTCTGGAGGCCTATGTGTCGGAGGCCTGTGTGACGGAGGCCTGTGTGACGGAGGCCTGTGTGACGGAGGCCTATGTGACGGAGGCCTGTGTGACGGAGGCCTGTGTGACGGAGGCCTGTGTGACGGAGGCCTGTGTGACGGGGAAACCACAGAAGTTTAACTTTAATCTCTTTGTCAATAATTTGTGCTTGTCTATGTCTTGCCTCACACATAAACATGTTAATATACTATAAACAATTTACAATAACCAACAAGTAGATGTTTAACACACATGTGCAACACTAATTAGTTATCTATATTGTTGCAACGTTTCTCTTGCACAACAGGGAATCTTTAGTCAAATGCAGGCGAATAACACTGGAGACAGTAGGAGAGATAATTCTGAGGTGATCAGTCTCTCAGATACCTTAATGATGCACATGTGTCTTACTTATAAGTATGTGACATTCAGACCTGAGGCTAATTACACTTGCATGCATGCTAATAACGTCTGCATGGCATCATACTTTTATAAGTTGTTGCTTTAAGCTTTATCACACCAGATGGCTATTGTATGACATCCGCGTGTTTTGCCCGCCAGCATGGCGGACACTGCTGCCTGAGTCACGTGACTAGGTATAATGTTTGCCAGGAAAGAGGACAAGTGTTTCCTGACGCGGATCTTAGTCATATGATGACCAACAGCTGGAGCTTTTGGTCATCTGACCGAGGCCTTTCACCGGTTTACCGGTCCACCTCTTTAAAAATCTATTACGTGAGTGCGAACTCTCAACAGGAGAAAACAGGTTGTTTTGGTTGTCAGGACCTGGTCCCTGACCTGAGACACTGGTTGTCAGGACCTGGTCCCTGACCTGAGACACTGGTTGTCAGGACCTGGTCCCTGACCTGAGACACTGGTTGTCAGGACCTGGTCCCTGACCTGAGACACTGGTTGTCAGAACCTGGTCCCTGACCTGAGACACTGGTTGTCAGGACCTGGTCCCTGACCTGAGACACTGGTTGTCAGGACCTGGTCCCTGACCTGAGACACTGGTTGTCAGGACCTGGTCCCTGACCTGAGACACCACTTACCTTCTACAGTACAAGCGGGTAATGATGTTCCCCTTCTTGTAGTTCGCTCTTGTAGCAACTCCTTCGGGAGATACAGTCACTTCTATGAGATGTAGTATTTGCCATCAGATCTTTAATTCATTCGGACCAATTCATTCCTACACACACACACACACAAGCGCACGCGCGCAAACACATACACACACACACATAAGCGCGCGCGCAAACACACACATA
>WNWK01004446.1:0-85000 GCA_009830355.1 Cherax destructor | reverse complement strand
TATGTAAAATACCCAAAAAAGTCAGACAATGTGACTTATTTCCACTGGGGTCCTATATGTACTGTTATTTCTGACATTTTGTATGTTAGAAGTAATCAAGGCTCAAAACAACCTTCCCCTAGTTCAAGTTCATTAGAGTTGGAAATTTGAAGCCGATCGCATGACGCATTCTCGAGTCGTAAATGAATACTTTGGTGAAAGAACGAGCGTTTGTGACTTGAACAATTAATATAAAACTCAAAATTTATAGACGAAACGTAAGGCCACTCTTCGGTCCGTCCTGGACTAGTATGAAGTCGATATTGGTACCTGACGGACCAAAATGTTGTCAGGAGTTTTCGAATTGTGTGCCCATTTCTAACGAAGTTCCTCTCTGTGATTGGACGTTCAGCTAACGTTAGCGTAGAGGCAGCATTTAAGAGAGGAAGTTGGTAGCGTAGAGGCAGCATTTAAGAGAGGAAGTTGCTCAAGTATTGATCACTTAAAGAGAAGATGTCTTATGTCTCAGCGTTTCCTTACACTTACCTTAAAGGAAGGAGGGGAGGAAGGGCAAGGGGAAAGGGGTATGTCTTGATTCCGGCGAAGGGGCTCTTGATTCAAGGAATTAGAGCTCTTCTCCTCTTTCCTAGGATCCGATCTGATTACTTCCAAATTCCTCTTTCCTCCCCAAACGTTTTCCAATAATAATAATAATAATAATAATAATAATAACAATAATAATAATAATACCAGCAATAACAATAGCGACAACAACAATAATAATAATAATGGATAAACTGATGGATATCTTAATGGATAACTTGAAAAAAATACCTTAAAGATAACCTGAAGGATAACTTCAAGGATATCTTAGGATAGAGCCAACAAGTGCTCACCTTCTCACCATAATTTTTGACACGCGACTTCAAAATTTTCTTTTTCTCAAAAAAAAAAAAAAAAAAATGTCAAATGCATAATTATTCTTACGCACAGGGGGGGGGCGGTGGTGGGTGGGGACGGGGAGGGGGGGGCGTTTGAGCTTCATGGGCAGCGAGTAAACAAGACCAGTGCTCTAACCACTTGACCACAGTACCTGTTAATTGTTTCAAGATAATGAGGTAACACCCGGGTACCTATTTACTTCTCGGCCAACACCTAGGTACCTATTTACTGCAAGAGTTTCAAGGAGTCTTACCCATAAGTATCTCTCCCATTCCCCCCCTCCCCCCCCCACGCCACGTAAATCGAACATAAGAACATAAGAAAGAAGGAACACTGCAGCAGGCCTACTGGCCCATGCGAGGCAAGTCCAAGTCTCCCGTGGCTTAAGCCAATGACCCAACCTAGCCAGGTCAGGTCACATTCACTTAAGGAAGGAGAACGACATCTGACCTTGCAGCACAAGCTAGTCAGTTTCAACTCACACCCACCCACACCCACTCATGTATTTATCCAACCTATTTTTTAAACTACACAACGTCTTAGCTTCTATGACGGTACTCGGGAGTTTGTTCCACTCATCCACAACTCTATTTCTAAACCAGTGCTTTCCTATATCCTTCCTGAATCTGAATTTTTCCAACTTAAAACCATTGCTGCGAGTCCTGTCAATACTAGATATTTTTAGCACGCTATTTACATCCCCTTTATTTATTCCTGTTTTCCATTTATACACCTCAATCATATTCCCCTAATTCTACGCCTTTCTAGAGAGTGCAAATTCAGGGCCTCAGTCTATCCTCATAGGGAACCTTTTTGTTGTGAGTCACAGGTGCGTATGCTAGCGTAGCTGTGTCTGCAGGGGAGATGTAGCGTAACTCCTGGCCCCCGCCGCTTGATATTACATTTGTGTGTGTACCTATATGTTTGTACTTACCTATTTACGGTTACGGAGAGGGGGGTCGAATCTTAGATTCTGGCAGCTCGTCCATCATTTGTTGACGAACAATTTAATGGCTTCCTGGATGCTATTGTACCTAGTCTTAAAGCTGTTTATGGATTCTGCCTGTAAATAGATCACGTCTTAATGTATATCCCGTGTACGTAGTGTGTGTTTGTGTGTGTGTGTGTTGCAGGGGTCAAGTAACAGCTCCTGGTCCCGCCTTTTCGCTGGTCGCTACAACACTCCAGATTGTTTCACTTCCTCACAACTCTGTGACTGAAGAAATACTTCCTAATATCCATGTAACTCAACTAAGTTTTCATCTTCCAATTGTGACCCCTTGTTGTTGTGTCCCATCTCTGAGACATTCTGTCCTTATCCACCTTGTCAATTATTCTCAGTATTTTATATGTTGTTATCATATCATCCCTATCTCTCTTCTCCCCCAGTATCGTCAGGTTGATTTCCCTTAACCTATCCTCGTAGGACATACCCTCTTAGCTCCGGAACTAGTCTTGTTGCCAAACCTTTGCATTTTCTCTGATTTCTGCATACTCCAATATGGGCCTAACGTACACGGTGTATAGTGTCTTGAACGACTCCTTACTTAGGTATCGAAACGTTATTCTTTGGCTTGCCAGGTGCCCATATGCTGCACCTGTTATTTGGTTGATGTGCGCCGTAGATGTGCTCGGTATTACACTCACCCCAAGATCCTTTTCCTTGAGTCTTTGGCCCCCTTGCGTGTACTCCGTCTGCGGTCTTCTTTGACCTTCGCCAATCTTCATGACTTTGCACTTGGTGGAGTTAAACTCCAGGAGACAATTGTTGGACTAGCTTTGCATTCTGTCCAGATCCCTTTGTAGTCCTACCTGATTCTCGTCCGCTTGAATTCTCGGCATAAGCTTCACATTGTCTGCAAACAGGGACACCTCTGAAGCTGTCCCTTCCGTCATGTCATTCACACATACCAGAAACAGCAACGGCCCTAGGACTAACCCTTGTAGAACCCCGCTCGACACAGGCGTCCACTCTGATATATCGTCTTGTACCATCACTCATTGTTTCCTTCCTGTTAGGTATCCCCTGATCCATTGCAGTGCCTTTCCTGTTATTCCTCTAGCTTTTACACTAATCTCTTGTGCGCAGCTGAGTCGACAGCCTTCTTACAGTCCAAGAAAATGCAGTGTGTGTGTGTGGAGGCGTGGTTGTGGGCGTGTATTTGATATATTAAACAGGTGGGTGAGAGGCGCGCATCATACGTACACACTCACACACTCCTCACCCATCCACTTTAAGCAATCAAATATTCAACTCCAGGGAAAGACCTCCTCTCCCCCTCTCTCCTTCCTGAAATTGATGTCCCTAACATCCAAGAGGCGAGTCCCTGCTCCATCACAATCCCCTGGGGGAATATCACTCCCAGGGGTACTCCCTCACTCCTTCCTGCCTTAGGAGGTCTGGGGAGGAAGGATTCTCTCACCCAGCCCAGGGAAAAGGTTCAATAGGGTTCTGTTCGTTTACTTCCTTCTCTCTCTCTCTCTCTCTCTCTCTCGCACAAACGAGGTAATTACTTTTTCCCCTGCACTCCATGTTGCTAATAGCGTGTGTAAACAAGGCGTGAAGAGCCTCAGAACACACAGGTTGAGCGCCTCCCGGTGCTCAAGAACCTTCAGAACACACACAGTGAGCACCTTCTCTGCTGTGTTCAATGCAGCATTGTTCTTCATGTCTCCTAATGAGATACTCGATCTATTATGTGCTTTCTTCCGTGTTCTTGACAGAAAGATAGATAGATAGATAGATAGATAGATAGATAGATAGATAGATAGAGAGAGAGAGAGAGAGAGAGAGAGAGAGAGAGAGAGAGAGAGAGAGAGAGAGAGGCATCTCGAGGCCTCTCTTTAATAGGAAAGTCTCGTGTTGTCTCCTCACAGTCTCTCAGGTTAAGTTTTTTCGAGATATCTCTCTTTTTTATCTCTCGTATCTTTCTCGCTGAAGAAAATGTCTCGCTTCTCTAGCGAGGAATTACAGCGTCTCGTGTCCTAAGAACGATCTCTCTCTCTCTCTCTCTCTAACATGACATGAGAGCGTTGTATTGTTGTGTGCTAAAGACACCTCTCTTTTCTCTCTTTCTTTATTGCAGCAGCAATCTAAATGTGAGATTGGCGGACGGAGATTCGAGCCTACAGCGTCCCTTGCCCTGGCTAGCCCACACTGGTTTAGCGCTTCTGGGCTTTAATGTATATAATGTGACGCGTGTCCGGCCACAATATGTATCTTTAAAACACATAATGACTTGTCAGTTCCGTATTATAATCAGCAAATGCAAAGAGTTAGGAAATTGACACTTGTGCAACACCTTCGTATCTTTATGTGACGACGTTTCGCCCACTAGTGGCTTTATCAGTTCAAAACAGAGGTATGGGAAGGCAGTGAACGACAAGGTAATCAGTCCTCAGCCTTGCACACCTAGTATGTACAGAAGACAGTGGAAGATGAGGCAATCAGTCCCCTCACCCTGGAAGCAGGTAACCAGTACCTTAATCTTCACTGACGAAGACACCTCATGTGTCTAATTCCTCATAATTCCAGTAAGACAGTGGGTTGTGGACTCGAACCTCCGTCCAGCAATCACCGCTCGTTCAAATTCACATCCTGTTTCTTGAGTATTTTAAAGTCTCGTTCTGTCATGATGTAAATACAGCGCCATAGGCGTCAGTGCCACATTATATTGGCACTAAAGAAACCGTTAATAGAGCCACGAGGGAGACTGTAGTCGCTAGTGGAGGGTCACGTGTTAGAAATATCTCAATAAAAGTTGGATAACACAACACTGTAAGTCTTCAACCTTGTTTTCAGTGCCAACATTATTCATGGCACTGTGAGGTGCCAATCTATCTTCTTCACTTGGAATATAAAGTGCCAGTGTCACTCTTGAACTTTTGACTCAAGGTCTGACCTTTTCTCGCGTAATTTAACCAGTTTTTATGTACGTATATACTTTCTGACATTACATATTCTTCGACCTTTTCACACACACACTTCTGACCTTTTCACACACACACTTCTGACGTTTTCACACACACACTTCTGACCTTTTCACACACACACTTCTGACGTTTTCACACACACACTTCTGACCTTTTCAAACACAAACTTCTGACCTTTTCACACACACACTTCTGACCTTTTCACACACACACTTCTGACCTTTTCACACACACACTTCTGACCTTTTCAAACACACACTTCTGACCTTTTCACACACACACTTCTGACCTTTTCACACACACACTTCTGACCTTTTCTTTCAAATACTTTCGACTTGTTTTCAAATATAATCGCCATTTTTTTTCAGAAATTTGAGCCCT
Organism: Cherax destructor; assembly: GCA_009830355.1. NCBI lineage: Eukaryota > Metazoa > Arthropoda > Malacostraca > Decapoda > Parastacidae > Cherax > Cherax destructor. Next base: position 79,765 of record WNWK01004446.1, on the reverse strand, counting down.
TTGTTTATTTACTCTACGTCACACTGTCCTAGTGTGATTATCGCCTTACTACAGCGACGTTTCGCTTTATTACAGCGATGTTTCGCTTTATTGCAGCGACGTTTCGAATATTATTGCAGCGTCAAACTGATTGAGTCTCTCCATGTACCAAGTGTGGGTTTATGAGCGACGTTTTCCACTAATGGCAACTCGGTGATGGTCCAGGATGGGTCGAAACGTCGCCCAGGTTCGAGGTTTCGGTTAAGTGTTTCACTCACAGCGTTGCGACTTATTTTTCCTCGTCTAACAAGTTGTCCAATAAGATAGACAATACAATAGATACAATGACTACCAGATAGACTATACAATAGATACAGTGACTATACATTCCTACAATACCGCTACTACCCAAATACACAATACACAATACAATACCCTCGGCTACCAGCCCCAAACTATTTTTTTTTATACAACAACACGATACACAATTCCACGGATACAGGATACAATTTCCACACACTTTATACAAGCTTGACGTCATTACAGCCTGAAACAGGGGGCTTGTAACGAGGGTATCTGGTACAACTAAAAGCTATTAAATGCCATAAAGGGATGGCAAGGGAGATCAAAGCCTTTTGCCTCTTCTATTGTATCGAATTAGATCAACTCTGAAAGATGTGTATTTTTTGGGGGGCAGGGGGGCCTGGGGGTCGGGGGGCCCGCGGGGCTGGGGTCTGGTTAATGGCTCAGTTTTGCGCTGTATAATAATGATAATAATAATACAGATAACAATGCCAATAATAATACCAATAATACCAATAATAATAATAATAATAATAATAATAATAATAATAATAATAATAATAATAATAATAATAATAATAATAATACCAATAATAAGCAGTGAAAAGTTTTTACGAGGATAGTGAGGCTCAGGTTAGAATATGCAGGATAGAGGGAGATTATTTCCCAGTAAAAGTAGGCCTTAGACACGGATGTGTGATGTCACCGTGGTTGTTCAATATATTTATAGATGGGGTTGTAAGAGAAGTGAATGCTCGGGTGTTGGCAAGATAAAGAATCTAACACAAAGTTGGAGTTGTCACAGTTGCTCTTTGCTGATGACACTGTGCTTTTGGGGGATTCTGAAGAGAAGTTGCCGAGGTTGATTGATGAGTTAGGTAGGGTATGTAAAAAACGAAAATTTAAAGTGAATATAATAAAGAGTAAGGTGATGAGGATAAAAAAAATTAGGTGACGAAAGATTGGATATCAGATTGGAGGGAGAGAGTATGGAGGAGGTGAATGTATTCAGATATTTAGGAGTGGACATGTCAGCAGATGGGTCTATGAAAGATGAGGTGAATCATAGAACTGACGAGGGTAAAAAGGTGAGTGGTGCACTGAGGAGTCTGTGGAGACAAAGAACTTTGTCTGTGGAAACAAAGAGGGGAATGTATGAGAGTATAGTTATACCAACACTTTTATATGGGTGTGAGGCATGGGTGGTGAATATTGCAACATGGAGAAGGCTGGAGGCAGTGGAGATGTCGTGTCTGAGGGCAATGTGTGATGTGAATATAATGCAGAGAATTCATCGTTTGGAAATTAGGAGGTGCGGGATTACCAAAACTATAATCCAGAGGGCTGAGGAAGGGTTGTTGAGGTGATTCAGACATGTAGAGAGAATGGAACAAAATAGAATAACTTCGAGAGTGTATAAATCTGTAGTGGAGGGAAGGCGGGGTAGGGGTCGGCCTAGGAAAGGTTGGAGGGAGGGGGTAAAGAGGTTTTGTGGGCGAGGGGCTTGGACTTCTAGCAAGTATGCGTGAGCGTGTAGAGACAAATGGTTTTTAGGACTTGATGTGCTGTTGGAGTGTAAGCAAAGTAACATTTATGAAGGGATTCAGGGAAAGCGGCAGGCCGGACTTGAGTCCTGAAGATGGGAAGTACAGTGTCTGCACTCTGAAGGAGGGGTGTTAATGTTGCAGTTTTATAACTGTAATGTAAGCATGCCTCTGGGTTCATGATGCAGGGGGCGTGCCATGTGGCACAGAGAAGGTGTCATGTGACACAGCGATGGAGTCTTATGGTACAGGGAGATCGGGTGTCGTGGAACCCCGTAAGCGTGCCATAAGACAGAGATAAGGGTGTCTGAGGACACGGTGGAGAAGGAGTATCATGACCAGGTATGGTAGTGTCCTGCGTGACACGATGATGGCAGCCACTTGATAAGCACTGAGTATATGATTTTACTTGTGACTTTTATCTTGTACTATGATTTTGTGTAAATGTTTTTACACAGATTATTAGATTTATGATTTTATTCAGATTATATGTTTTTATATTAATAATACAATATATATAATAAATATCTGAAATCTGAGAGTTTATTGGTTATCCCAAACAGTCGGTTTATTACAAATGTGTATTTTTTGTAATACAGTTTTATAACTGTAATGTAAGCATGCCTCTGGCAAGACAGTGATGGAGCGAATGATGGTGAAAGTTTTTCTTGTTCGGGCCACCTGGCCTTGGTGGGAAACGGCCGATGTGTTAATAAAAAAAAAAAAATACCATAAATAATGATAGTAACAATACTAATACCAAATATAATACCAATAATAATAATAATAATAATAATAATTAATAATAATAATAATAATAATAATAATAATAATAATAATAATAATAATAATAATAATAATAATAATAATAATAATAATAATAATCATAATTAATATCCTGACTCACATATATGGGACAAGAGATGGCTACTTTTCGATTAGGTCGAGACTATCTAAGCTTTATTATTAAAAAAAAATGCGCTAAATCCGCATGGGTCATACAGCAGACTCGGTGAATCAAAAAATACTTAAACAGAGCGAAGTTTAGCTTTATTAACGCGACGTTTCGCCCTATCACTGTTACTTCGTACAGTGGCTGCGTTTCGAGGTGTTAGCAGGGAAGCCAAATTGAACAGAGGTGTTGTATGGACTTAGGTTGGTGTGATGAGTTAAGTTCTGATCTCTATAGGGAGTAAGTTTGAGGGGCACGGCAACTTAATTACCTGCCCGGAGGTAGTTAAGAGGTTGTTAGGTCGTGTTGGTGGCTTTAATAAGGTTGAAGGTCATCAGCTACGCAAGGGTCGTCACGGCTGTGCGACACCTTGCATAAAACCTGTCGTGTGGCGACAAGATACTGCTGTGTAGTGGTGGTGACACTGCTGTGTAGTGGTGGTGACACTGCTGTGTGGTGGTGGTGACACTGCTGTGTGGTGGTGACATTGCTGTGTGGTGGTGGTGACACTGCTGTGTGGTGGTGGTGACACTGCTGTGTGGTGGTGACACTGCTGTGTGGTGGTGGTGACATTGCTGTGTGGTGGTGGTGACACTGCTGTGTGGTGGTGGTGACACTGCTGTGTGATGGTGGTGACACTGCTGTGTGGTGGTGGTGGTGACACTGCTGTGTGGTGGTGGTGACACTGCTGTGTGGTGGTGGTGAAACTGCTGTGTGATGGTGGTGACACTGCTGTGTGGTGGTGGTGACACTGCTGTGTGGTGGTGGTGACACTGCTGTGTGGTGGTGGTGACACTGCTGTGTGGTAGTGGTGACACTGCTGTGTGGTGGTGGTGACACTGCTGTGTGGTGGTGACACTGCTGTGTGGTGGTGGTGACACTGCTGTGTGGTGGTGTGACACTGCTGTGTGGTGGTGGTGACACTGCTGTGTGGTGGTGGTGACACTGTTGTGTGGTGGTGGTGACACTGCTGTGTGGTGGTGGTGACACTGCTGTGTGGTGGTGGTGACACTGCTGTGTGGTGGTGGTGACACTGCTGTGTGGTGGTGGTGACACTGCTGTGTGGTGGTGGTGACACTGCTCTGTGGTGGTGGCAGACACTGTTCTGTGGTGGTGACAGACTTTGCTCTGTGGTGGTGGTTATACTTCTGTGTGGTGGTGACAGACACTGTGGTGGTGACAGACACTGTGCTGATGACAAACACTGTGGTTGTGACAGACACTGTGGTGGTGACAGGCACTGTGGTGGTGACAGACAATGTGGTGATGACAAACACTGTGGTTGTGACAGACACTGTGGTGTTAGAGACACTGTGTTGGTAACAGACACTGTGGTTGTGACAGACACTGTGGTGGTGACAGACACTGTGAGGGTGACAGACACTGTGAGGGTGACAGACACTGTGGTGGTAACAGACACTGTGGTGGTAACAGACACTGTAGCGGTGACAGACACGATGGGGGTGACAGACACTGTGGTGGTGACAAACCCTGTGGTTGTGACAGACACTGTGGTGGTGACAGACTCTGTAGTGGTGACAGACACTGTGGTGGTGACAAACCCTGTGGTTGTGACAGACACTGTGGTGGTGACAGACACTGTGGTGGTGACAGACACTGTGGTTGTGACAGACTCTGTGGTGGTGACAGACACTGTGGGGGTGACAGACACTGTAGCGGTGACAGACACTGTGGGGGTGACAGACACTGTGGTGGTGACAGACACTGTGGTGGTGACAGACACTGTGGTTGTAACATACACTGTAGTGGTGACAGACACTGTGGTGGAGACAGACACTGTGGTGGTGACAGACACTGTGGTGGAAACAGACACTGTGGTGGTAACAGACACTGTGGTGGTGACATACACTGTGGTGGTAACAGACACAGTGGTGGTGACAGACACTGTGGTAGTGACAGACAATGTGGTGGTGACAGACACTGTGGTGGTGACAGCCACTGTGGTGGTAACAGACACTGTGGTGGTAACAGACACTGTGGTGGTAACAGACACTGTGGTGGTGACAGACACTGAGGTGGTCTATCTAGAGACTACCTGGAGGGCATTCCGGGGATCAACGCAACCGCGGCCCTGTCCATGACCAGGCTTCCTGGTGGATCAGGGTCTGATCAACGAGGCTGTTACTGCTGGCCGCACGTAGTCCAACGTATGAACCACAGCCCGGTTGATCTGGCATTGACTTTAGGTATCTGTCCAGCTCCCTCTTGAAGACAGCCAGGGGTCTATTGGTAATTCCCCTTATGGCTGGTGGGAGGGTGTTGAACAGTCTTGGGCCCCGGACACTTATTGTGTTTTCTCTTAGTGTACCAGTGGCGCCCCTATTTTTCACTGGGGGTATGTTGCATCGCCTGCCAAGTATTTTGCTTTCGTATGGAGTGATTTCTATGAGCAGATTTCGGACCAGTCCCTCCAGAATCTTCCAGGTGCAGATTATGATATATCTGTCTCGCCTTCGCTCCAGTGAGGACAAGTCAAGTGCTTCTAGGCGTTCCCAGTAATTAAGGTGTTTGATGGAACTTATACGTGCAGTAAAGGTTCTCTATACATTCTCCAGATATGCAATTTCACCTGCCTTGAATGGGGATGTTAATGTACAGCAGTATTCCAGCCTAGAGAGAACAAGTGATTTAAAAAGGATCATCATTGGTTTAGCATCTCTTATCTTGAATGTTCTCATTATCCATCCTATCAGTTTCCTCGCAGATGTGATAGTGGCATTGTTGTGGTCCTTGAAGGTGAGGTCTTCGGACATTACCACTCCCAGGTCCTTCACATTGCTTTTCCGCTCTATTGTGTGATTAGAGTTTGTAGTATACTCAGTTCTAGTTATTATTTCCTCCAGTTTTCCATAACGGAGTAGTCGGAATTTATCTTCATTGAACATCATATTGTTCTCTGTTGGCCATTGGAAAACTTGGTTTATATCTTCTTGGAGATTTGCCGTGTCCTCAATGGATGACACTCTCATGCAGATCCTAGTATAGTCTGTAAAGGATGATACGGTGCTATGGTTTACATCTCTGTCTATCTCTGATATGAGAATGAGGAACAGGATATGGGCGAGTACTGTGCCTTGTGGAACAGAGCTCTTCACTATGGCAGCATCCGATTTAACTCTGCTTACCACTACTCTGTGGGTTCGATTGGTTAGAAAGTTGAAGATCCATCTGTCTACTTTTCCAGTTATCCCTTTAGCACGCATTTTGTGTGCTATTACACCATGATCGCTCTTGTCAAAGGCTTTTGCAGAATCAGTGTATACTACATCTGCATTCTGTTTGTTTTCCAGTGCATCCAAGACCATATAATAGTGATCCAATAGTTGCGAGAGGCAGGAGCGACCTGCTCTGAACCCATGTTGCCCTGGATTGTGCAATTTTTGGGTGTCCAAGTGGTTTGCAATCCACTTGACGTGAGACGTTAAAGCTATTGGTCTATAGTTCATAGCTATTGCTTTGCTGCCACCTTTATGGATTGGGGCTATATTCTTTGTTTTCAGTGACTCTGGAATCTCACCTGTGTCTGTGCTCCTTTTCCATAGCATACTTAGGGCCTGTGAGAGGGGTTTCTTGCAGTTCTTAATGGACACAGGGTTCCACGAGTCTGGGTCTGGGGCTGAGTGCATGTGTATGTAGTCGATGGCTTTCTCAAAGTCTAGTGGAGTTAGTTATGTTAGAAATTTGGCATACATAGGCAGGGTTTTGAGGCTCATTTATGAAAAAAAATGTTTGGATTGTCTATCTTTAGACGGATTAGTGGCTCACTGAACACAGAGTCATATTGAGAATTCAGTATCTCACTCATTTCTTTGTTGTCATCTGTGTAAGATCCGTCTTGTCTGAGCAGGGGTTCTATACTAGATGTGGTTTTTACCTTGTTTTTGGCATATGAAAAGAAATATTTCGAATTTCTTTCAATTTCACTAATCGCTTTTAGCTCCTCTTGTCTCTCCTGGATCCTGTACGAGTCCTTTAACTGTAGCTCAATATTTTCCACTTCCCTGGTTAGCGCTTCCTTCCGTGACTCAGTCCGGCATTCTTGAGGAGCTCAGTGATCCTTCACCTTGTTCATGAATGGTATACAATACCGACAAGATAAAATTAGACACATGTGCAACATCTGGGTATCTTTATTGTAGACGTTTCGTCATCCAGTGGCTTTATCAATACAGATTCTAGGACATAACTTGAAGACAGTGGAACTATATACAAAAGATGAGGTATCTTTATATAGAATCTGTATTGATAAAGCCACTGGTTGGCGAAACGTCTACTATAAAGATACCCAGATGTTGCACACGTGTCTAATTTTATTCTTCGCCTTCTCCTGTAGAGGGAGCAGACACTGTGGTGATGACATACACTGTGGGGGTGACAAACACTGTGGTGGTGACATACACTTTGTGGTGACAGACACTGATGTGTAGTGGTGGTTCCACTGTTCTGTGGTGGTGACAGATACTGGTGGTGACAAACACTCTGGTGGTGACAGGCACTGTGGTGGTGACAGACACTGTGGTGGTGACAGACAGTGTGGTGGTGACAGACACTGTGGTGGTGACAGACACCGTGGTAGTGACAGACACTGTGGTGGTGACAGACACTGTAGTGGTGACAGGCACTGTGGTGGTGACAGGCACTGTGGTGGTGACAGACACTGTGGTGGTGACAGACACTGTGGTGGTGACAGACACTGTGGTGGTGACAGGCACTGTGGTGGTGACAGGAACTGTGGTGGTGACAGACACTGTGGTGGTGACAGACACTGTGGTGGTGACAGACACTGTGGTGGTGACAGACACTGTGGTGGTGACAGACACTGTGGTGGTGACAGACACTGTGGTGGTGACAGACACTGTGGTGGTGACAGACACTGTGGTAGTGACAGACACTGTGGTGGTGACAGACACTGTAGTGGTGGTAGTGACTCGGCTAATCGCCACAGTACTGTGGTCTCCAGCCTCTACGTGATCAATAAGAATGGCCTCGCAGAAAGCATTACCGGGGCTCCCTCCTCTCCTTTCTCTCTCTCTCTCTCTCTCTCTCTCTCTCTCTCTCTCTCTCTCTCTCTCTCTCTCTCTCTCTCTCTCTCTCTCTCTCTCTCTCTCTCTCTCTCTCTCTCTCTCTCTCTCTCTTCCCTTCTCTTCCCCTTGCAACTGAGACAGCAACATTATTGTGCCTACTGTACGAGTCATCATGCAACCTGAGCACTTTTTCGTGTCCCTTGTATATCTCTCTCTCTCTTCTTTCTCATTTTGATTTCTTTTATATTTCCATGGGGAAAACAGGTGGAAATTTGTCCTCATTGAGGAAAATATTGCCTCCCGTGGCCCGCTTTGATGACCTAGTTCATTTCGGTTGGAAAATATTACCGTCCTCAGTGGATGCTTCTGTGCAAATTCTTGTATTGTCGTAAATGACTAACAATATTAAGGGTATGTTTACGTATTCCAGACACGATGTAAGATATAAGAGTAATCTGCTGAGTTTAAATCAATGGGATAATTTTAGAGTTACACAGATTTCAAAGCAATCTCCAGCTCTCCAGCATCTGGTTGTTTACACTCAAATCTCCCTTATCGGAGTTCGTAGGTTCGAGCCTAAAGCGTTGATGTGTCTTGAGGGAGAGAGGTTCTTCAGTGAGCAGCCTCTTGATTCTACTCAGTTTATTGCTGACCACAGTCACCGATGGGCTAAATCGGTTGAACATCCATCTGCCCATTTTACCAGGGGATAGATGTGGATGTATATTGAGTGCTGTGAAGCCAGTCACTCTCGTCAGAGTCACTCTCGCCAGAGTCACTCTCGTCAGAGTCACTCTTGTCAGTGTCACTTTTGTCGGAGTCACTCTTGTCGGAGTCACTCTCGTCAGAATCACTCTTGTCGGAGTCACTCTCGTCAGAGTCACTCTTGTCGGAGTCACTCTCGTCGGAGTCACTCTTGTCGGAGTCACTCCCGTCAGAGTCACTCTCGTCAGAGTCACTCTCGTCAGAGTCACTCTTGTCGGAGTCACTCTCGTCAGAGTCACTTTCGTCAGAGTCACTCTCGTCAGAGTCACTCTCGTCAGAGTCACTCTCGTCAGAGTCACTCTCGTCGAGTCACTCTCGTCAGAGTCACTCGTCAGAGTCACTCTTGTCAGAGTCACTCTTGTCAGAGTCACTCTTGTCGGAGTCACTCTTGTCGGAGTCACTCTTGTCAGAGTCACTCTCGTCAGAGTCACTCTCGTCAGAGTCACTCTTGTCAGAGTCACTCTCGTCAGTCACTCTCGTCAGAGTCACTCTCGTCAGAGTCACTCTTGTCAGAGTCACTCTTGTTGGAGTCACTCTTGTCGGAGTCACTCTCGTCAGAGTCACTCTCGTCAGAGTCACTCTTGTCAGAGTCAATTGTCAGAGTCACTCTTGTCGGAGTAACTCTCGTCAGAGTCACTCTCGTCAGTCACTCTCGTCAGAGTCACTCTCGTCAGAGTCACTCTTGTCAGAGTCACTCTTGTCAGAGTCACTCTTGTCGGAGTCACTCTCGTCAGAGTCACTCTCGTCAGTCACTCTCGTCAGAGTCACTCTCGTCAGGGTCTCTCTCGTCAAAGTCACTCTCTTCAGTCACTTTCGTCAGTCACTCTCGTCGGAGTCACTCTCGTCAGAGTTACTCTCGTCAGAGTCACTCTCGTCAGTCACTCTCGTCGGAGTCACTCGTCGAATCACTCTCGTCAGAGTCACTCTGTCGGAGTCACTCTCGTCGGAGTCACTCTCGTCAGTCACTCTCGTCGGAGTCACTCTCGTCAGAGTCACTCTCGTCAGAGTCACTCTCGTCAGAGTCACTCTCGACAAAGTCACTCTCGTCAGAGTCACTCTCGTCAAAGTCACTCTCGTCAGAGTCACTCTCGTCGGAGTCACTCTCGTCGGAGTCACTTTCGTCAGAGTCACTCTCGTCGGAGTCAATCTCGTTGAAGTCACTCTCGTCAGTCACTCTCGTCAGAGTCACTCTCGTCAAGTCACTTTGTCAAGCTCTCGTCAGAGTCACTCTCGTCAAGTCACTCTCGTCAAGTCACTCTCGTCGGAGTCACTTCGTCAAGTCACTGTCGAGTCACTCTCGTCAGAGTCACTCTCGTAAGTCACTCTCGTCGGAGTCACTCGTCAGTCCTCGTCAGAGTCACTCTCGTCAGAGTCACTCTCGTCAAAGTCACTCTCGTCAGAGTCACTCTCGTCAGAGTCACTCTTGTCAGAGTCACTCTCGTCAGAGTCACTCTTGTCGGAGTCACTCTTGTTGGAGTCACTCTTGTCGGAGTCACTCTTGTCGAGTCACTCTCGTCAGAGTCACTCTGTCAGAGTCACTTGTCAGTCACTCTCGTCAGTCACTCTCGTCAAGTCACTCTCTCAAGTCACTCTTGTCGATCACTCTTGTCGGAGTCACTCTGTCGAGTCACTCTCGTCAGTCACTCTCGTCAGAGTCACTCTGTCAGAGTCAATTGTCAAGTCACTCTGTCAGAGTCACTCTCGTCAAGTCACTCTCGTCAGAGTCTCTCGTCAAAGTCACTCTCTCAGTCACTTCGTCAGTCACTCTCGTCAGTCACTCACGTCAGAGTACTCTCGTCAAGTCTCTCGTCAGTCACTCTCGTCAAGTCACTCTCGTCAAGTCACTCTCGTCAGAGTCACTCGTCAGAGTCACTCTCGTCGAGTCACTCTCGTCAAGAGTCACTCTCGTCAGAGTCACTCTCGTCAAGTCACTCTCGTCAGAGTCACTCCGAAAGTCACTCTCGTCAGAGTCACTCTCGTCAAAGTCACTCTCGTCAAGTCACTCTCGTCGGAGTCACTCTCGTCAAGTCACTCTCGTCAGAGTCACTCTCGTCAAAGTCACTCTCGTCAGAGTCACTCTCGTCAAAGTCACTCTCGTCAGAGTCACTCTCGTCAGAGTCACTCTCGTCAAAGTCACTCTCGTCAAAGTCACTCTCGTCAGAGTCACTCTCGTCAGAGTCACTCGTCAAAGTCACTCTCGTCAGAGTCACTCTCGTTAAAGTCACTCTCGTTGGAGTCACTCTCGTCGGAGTCACTCTCGTCAAAGTCACTCTCGTCAGAGTCACTCTCGTCAGAGTCACTCTCGTCAGAGTCACTCTCGTCAAAGTCACTCTCGTCAAGTCACTCTCGTCAAAGTCACTCTCGTCAAAGTCACTCTCGTCAGAGTCACTCTCGTCAGAGTCACTCTCGTCAGAGTCACTCGTCAAAGTCACTCTCGTCAGAGTCACTCGTCAAAGTCACTCTCGTCAGAGTCACTCTCGTTAAGTCACTCTCGTGAGTCACTCTCTCAAGTCACTCTCGTCAAGTCACCTCGTCAAGTCACTCTCGTCAGTCACTCTCGTCAAAGTCACTCTCGTCAAAGTCACTCTCGTCAGAGTCACTCTCGTCAAAGTCACTCTCGTCAGACTCGCTCGTCAGAGTCACTCGTCAGACTCACTCGTCAGATTCACTCGTCAGAGTCACTCGTCAGAGTCACTCTCTTTCAACAGAGTTCACTCGTCAAAGTCACTTCCGTTCAGAGTCACTTCGGGTCAGAGTCACTTCGTCAGTAGTAGGATTCGGACAGGACTCAGCGTTCAGAGTGACTCGACAGACTCATTTCGTCAGAGTCACTCGTAAGTCAGAGTTGTAGAGTGACTTCAGCGTTTAGCTGTGAATTCAGACAGTGTCCTTGTGACTTCAGACTATTTATTAGTGACTTCAGGCAGTTTAGTAGTGACTTCAGGAAGGTTAGTAGTGACTTCAGGCAGGTTAGTAGTGACTTCAGGCAGGTTAGTAGTGACTTCAGGCAGGTTAGTAGTGACTTCAGGCAGGTTATTAGTGACTTCAGGCAGGTTAGTAGGACTTCAGGCTGTTTAACTCATTTTACGAGCCACTGTCAGCGTGGCATCTGGAGGTGCTTATACGTAATAACTTTGACTGGTAGTGAGAGCAAATTGGATTTTAAGTGAATATTGTTGTTAATATGTGAGAGATGTTGACGTGTGTGTCCCCCTCATTCCTCCTCCTTCATCCTTCCCTTCCTTCATCCTTCCTTCCTTCTCTTCCTCCCTTCATCCTTCCCTCCCTTCATCCTTCCCTCCTCCTTCATGCCTCCCTTCACCCTCCCTCCCTATCAGTGGTCGATAATACGCCTTATTACTAGCCCCAGCTCTAACATACGCTCCAGTAATAGCGTATTGAGGCAGAGATATACGCACCTGTGCATGCGTATAATGAGAGAGTTACTATGATGAAAATGCCTGGATAATGAGGGCGTGTGGGAAATCAACTGAGGTGTGTGGGGGAAGGGGCATGCGACCCCCACGCTGGGCAATTCCCCACTAAAAAAAAATCTACAATTTATTTTACGATTTTCCCCATATATTATTTTCTGTAATAAAGCCCTCCGAAATGCCTTTATATATTAATAAGAATTTATTTTTTTGAGAGTTGAGGATACTGGATGAAAGCGTAGGCAGGTAGTAGGTTAGTAGTCAGCAACCATCCAGGGAGGTACTAATTATTCTATGTAGGTAGTAGGTTAGTAGTCAGCAACCATCCAGGGAGGTACTATTATTCTATGTAGGTAGTAGGTTAGTAGTCAGCAACCATCCAGGGAGGTACTATTTTTCTATGTAGATAGTAGGTTAGTAGTCAGCAACCATCCAGGGAGGTACTATCATTCATATATTTAGTCAGAATTTATTATTCTAGGAGAGGTTAGTAGAATACCTGGACTGATCTAGGCAGTAGTAGGTTAGTAGGTCTGCAACCATCCAGGAGGTATAACATTTTTCTAAGGTAGTAGGTTAGAGTCAGCACCATCCAGGGAGGTACTAGATTCTAAGTAGTAGTAGGTTAGTGTCAGCAACCATCCAGGAACTATTTTCTATGTAGTGTAGGTTAGTAGTCAGCAACCATCCAGGGAGGTACTATCATTCAATCATGCGATTGTGAGACGGAAGGCTGTTAAATACTTTGCACTCTGGCTCATTTATTGGTCTTTTTCTCTCTGTCTCGTCAAAACATTTCTTGATCCCGTAATGTTTCCTGGCAATTTTGGGAGTCCTGGCCCGAGCCTGCGTCGCGGGGGCGATGATAACGCAACCGCTGATATAACTTTCAGAACCTAACTTTCAGAACCTAACTTTTATTTTTTTAATAAAACCCACACAAATTTATTTTAGTTGCCACAAGTGAAAAAAAAACACACTAAATCAATTAGGGATATGTGGAGACCTCGATATATGTATATTTGGGTTGAAACGTTACAGTTTATTGGAAATTTGATGCGTCGTTCCAAATCAAAATAAGTGGATCATGTAAGGTACAATGGTGGAGCATCAAAGTGGAACGAACACCTGGCGGTGATAGACGAACTAGCAAAAATATTTTGTCTGTAAAGTTAGACCATTAATTAAGGTCCTTTTCATTAGATCTGCTAAATAAGACCTCAGTTGGAGGCCTTATATATATATATATATATTTTTTTTTTTTTTTTTTTTTGAAAGTAGCTTCCAAGTTTGAAAAACTGTAAACGCCAGTTCTCCGGCGAACAGCCACCCCATCACAGGCCTCAGCAGGACCAGAGCTGGAAAACAACGATGCAGTAAGTGAAGAGGCTGACCTCGTCCCAGGCTGTCATGGTGTACATCAGAGGGGAAACAACGAAAACCTTGAGCCACGTCGAGGCGAACATATCTATCATTACACATTACATGCAGCTGAGTAGTAGTGTTCCTTTAGATGCGCCGTAATCTGAGTCAGATCGGTCGAGGAAGAGGCAAACTGGGTTCGAAATCTACGTAAACTTGACTGAGAGTCGTCAAAAAACAGATGAAAGAGAGAGAGAGAGAGAGGATAGCGCAAGAGGACATCTGTTGCTTCTTTATTGAGCACCTTGAGTCTAATTAGGAGAAGTGGGTGGAAGGTGCTCCTAAATCTTTCTCCAGCGGCTGTAAACAAGACAGTGTGTTGGCACCAACCTTCCTGTGAAGAAAAAACTTCACAGACACGCATGCCATTACTCGATGGCTGGATTTGCTGCGGTAGACGGAAGTGTGGAGTGAGAGGTGTGGAGTGAGAGGTGTGGAGTGAGAGGTGTGGAGTGAGAGGTGTGGAGTGAGAGGTGTGGGAGAGGGTGAGGAGGGTGTGGAGTGAGAGGTGTGGAGTGAGAGGTGTGGAGTGAGAGGTGTGGAGTGAGAGGTGTGTAGTGAGAGGAGATGGACAGAATAGCTGGATAGATAGTGGTGGGTGTACTCTACACACCAGTACTGGTGCTGGGTGTACTCTCTTCACACCAGTACTGGTGCTGGGTGTACTCTCAGTACTCTGGCAGTACCTTTAACTTGGCTCTGCAGTGAAGGAACAGGTAACTCACTCCTGTTAATTCAGCTTTTACGACAGCAAAAAAAATGGCTTTAATGGCTGTGTTTACAGCGCTAGTTGACATTAAATATTCACTTAGTGCCTGTGTTGAGCTTGTCCCTGTGGGGAGATTACAAAGGTGACGATGATTCGCCTCTGTGCACCTTTGTTATGAGGTTGTGCGAGTTACTTTTCTCTCTAGTTTGTAAAGCAACACGTGTCCTGTTCCCTAAACTAGCAACGTGTCCTGCTTTCTAAACTAGCCCACTTGTATTGTCTTTTAAAAGTATCTTCATATCCTGTGTTGTTAACTAGCCACTTGATTTGTCTTCTAAACTAGCTGTTTGTCTTCTAGATTTGCCACTTATTTTGTCTTCTATACAAATTCACGCTTCCTGTCTAACAAAGTAGCTAGAGGTCTAGAGTTTTAAACTAGCCACTTGTTTTGTCATCTAGTGGCCTGCACACCTGGTTGTAGCATCATAACCAAGGCAGAAACGAGGAACGAACAAAAGACAACGGGGAGTAAATACTTATATATTTCCTTCACCAAACAGGAAGCAAAAATATGTACAATATCTATAGATGATATGTACAGAAAGGCAATTCTGCAAGCAAGAGACACGGTGAGAACTGTAACGACCAAACTTGGAGGTAAATTTGCCAATGTTGATTCACGAGTGTACCACATCGCTTCACGACTTTGGCGGGCTTCCTTGTGAGTGGCTAGTTGAACCAAGGTGCTAGTATAACGATGGGGGGGCCCCTACTCATTATACCCCTAGCATCTGGTTCGCTGGTCGGGAAGGCAGCCTATATGGGTGTGTGACACGCCGAATATAATGTAAGATGTTCTTAGCATGACACAAGCCTTGTCTTTCAACCAGCCACTCAGGTGTCTTAAACAAGCTACTTGTTTGGAGTGACTGGGATTCGAACCCACGATATAGTCATCCTAAGGTAGCTTTCCCAGCGCTCTACCACCCACACCACAACTAAATACAACATTAAATATACAAAATAAATGGACAAATAACCGGCCCATAGGAGAATAAACCTTATGACAACGTTTCGGTCCGACTTGACCATTAACTAATCACTAATGACTAGATAAATGGTCCAAGATGAACCGAAACGTCGTCAAAAGTTTCCTTGTCCTATGTGTGAGTATTTTGTGTATTGTTATAGTGACTGTAGTGCGCCTTTTTAGCCTCCATACAACATAAATAATACAGTCCTGCCAATGTTTTCACTCCCCAAGGCAGAACAGAAACTCCATTTAAGTACGAAATAACAGAAATTGGTAGTCATATTCCCCAATGTATCCAATTTCATACAAATCACCTGGATACACATACACCTGAATAACATTTGCATATGAAAAAGAGATTGCTTGACTGTATGTTACCGGGGAAAAGAAGGTTATGACGCTGTAACTTTGCAGGCTGGCGGAATACAGAGAATCACATTCTGTATCATAGCATATCTGCAGGCTGGCGGAGTACAGAGAATCACATGCTGTATCATAGCATATCTGCAGGCTGGCGGAGTACAGAGAATCACATGCTGTATCATAACATATCTGCAGGCTGGCGGAGTACAGAGAATCACATGCTGTATCATACATATCTGCAGGCTGGCGGAGTACAGAGAATCACATGCTGTATCATAACATATCTGCAGGCTGGCGGAGTACAGAGAATCACATGCTGTATCATAACATATCTGCAGGCTGGCGGAGTACAGAGAATCACATGCTGTATCATAACATATCTGCAGGCTGGCGGAGTACAGAGAATCACATGCTGTATCATAACATATCTGTGGGCTGTTGAAATATAGGAATTACGTAAAGAATTCGTTGTTGACCTTTGCATACTGAAAGAGTATTAGTAACTTGTGTGAAATTATAGCGTCAGTTAAGGAGTTAATGCTTGCAATGCCTTCTCCCTGTCTCTGTTTGTCTCTCTGTCTCTGTCTCTCTCTCTCTCTCTCTCTCTCTCCCTCTCTTCCTTCATGAAACTCCTTGAAGACATGGGCACTTAAATATAAAGAATATGACGACTGTCTTCACACTGGCAGTTGAACGAAGCCTGAAGACAATATCAACATTTAGGGAGCGTAGCAATAACAGGGTGAAGAAAACATCTTTGAGGACAGCTTTACACAAGCGTAATACTGACCAGATGAAGAAAATATTAACCTCTCATAAGCGTTACAGAGGGTGAAGAAAATATTTACACTGAAACACAGCGTTACTCTGTAGCACAGGACTGGGTGAAGACAGTCAGTTGGGGATATTCAGTGGGTCCTCGCCCGCGCAATACACAATAAATGTCGACGCAAATTTTGCAGGAGGCGAGGAAAGGAAGGAATAGGCGCTGCTTTGACGTGTCTCGCTGGAGGGAAGGGAAGAGAGGGAGGGAAGAACGGTGCTCCTCCGCAAGGTGTTGAAGACGGGTGCTGGATGCGTCTCCAACGATGGCGGAGTCGAAGCGCCTCTCGTGGATGCGTTATGTGTTGAGTCAAGAGTCATCATTATCGTCATGACGGTCCGATGGGTCAGTAGGACTGTTGTAGCGTTTCTCCTTTGCTTATATTCCTATCTCCATCTTCCTCTTCTTGATCTTCTTCATCCACGCCTACGCAAGTAACTATCTTATTATCCATGGCATTCACTTGCGTCTCCTTTTATTGCGTCATTCACTTGCGTCTGTTGATTTAATTCTGCCCGTTGGTTTGTACCTCTTTGTTATTGTCTGTTTTATGTCTCTGTTGGTTGACGTCGTCCTGTTGCTTTTCCGCGCTCCTGTTTACGTCTGTTTGCTGGTCTGTCGGAGTAAAACATTTATGCATTATATTAGACGTACCTGTGATATACCAGTGATCGGTTTTATGTTATTTACTGACTGGTCAAGCAGGCTGTTGGTTCTGGCGGCCCGCGACAACCCAGCCATCACGACCAGGCTGATCAACCACTTTTATCAAGTAATGATACAATTTAAGCTTATTAACTTTAATGATGCAATATCCTCTTGTTAGCTGTAATTAACACTGGTACATGTGCACAGTTAAATAAGATTATCTTTCAATTGTAAACATTGTTAAACTCAGTTACTTTTTTTAGCTTCTTACTGCGGTATTGTTAATTTCAGTTATTTTAGCTTTAAAGGTTTAGGTTAAATTGCTTTACTTTCGTACTGCAACATTAAATTTAATAAACTTTGCATTACAGGATTACCTTAAATTAATTTACCTTCAAATACATTATTATATATATATATATATATATATATATATATATATATATATATATATATATATATATATATATATATATATATATATATATGTCGTGCCGAATAGGTAAAACATGCAATTGTGGCTTAAATAGCAACGCTGTTCTTGCCGAATAAGGCAAGCGAAAATCTGTGTATGCAAAAATCATTGTGAACCTAACGAAAAAAATATATCATTGTGTTTGTTTATTATTAAATTACTGTAAACTTACATAAAATACATTTACTTGGATTAGGCTAAATTAAATTGCGCTTGTTATAATAAGGTTAGGTAAGTTTCCTATTTTTTTGGTACAAAATCATTAATTTTTATATTACCATAAATGAAAAAATATATCTTTAAATGTATAAGAGAATTTTTAGAAAGATTGAATAGCTTTACCTATTCGGCAAGACATTTATATATATATATATATATATATATATATATATATATATATATATATATATATATATATATATATATATATATATATATATATATTGCAGAATTAAATGGATATATCTTGGGATTGCAACATCACCTATGAGCGTGGATCCTTTTGTTATGAAATTGTAGCACCGGCATACCAGTTGCTCTTGCAATTACTGCAACGCTTGGTATGTTCATGGTTGTTGCATGACGACCATGTTATAACAGTGTATATGACATGCTCGCTTCAACTTCCACGACCTCGCTTCCAGGGGCCCGTGGTCGTCACTCTTCCTGGGGTGGTGAAGCTTTGTTGGGGTCGCCTATGATCAATAGATACTTGGAGAGAGGGAGAAAGAGAGAGACAGAGAGACAGAAATAGAGAGTTCTGACGAGACTCTTGAGGTTGCTCATCTTTGTTATTGTCTATCAGTTATCAGGGCTTAGGTTATCTCACATGTTGACAGTGAACAAGTTGATAACTGAGATATCCGAAGTACACTGGGATATCTGTCGTGCGCTTGTGTCTTATTCACCAATTTGTCTGTAGTGCATACCACTAGTATAATAAAGATGAACACTTGGAGAGCACATCGAAGTGGGAAGAGAGCACATCGAAGTGGGAAGAGAGCACATCGAAGTGGGAAGAGAGCACATCGAAGTGGGAAGAGAGCACATCGAAGTGGGAAGAGAGCACATCGAAGTGGGAAGCGAAAACATCGAAGTGAGAAGAGGGCACATCGAAGTGGGAAGAGAAATCATCGAAGTGGAAAGAGAGCACATCAAGCTGGGAAGAAAGCACATCGAAGTGGGAAGAAAAGACCTCGAAGTGCAAAGAGAGCACATCGAAGTGCAAATAGTACATCGAAGTGCAAAGAGAGCACATCAAAGTGCGAGTGGTGGCAGCCAGCGCCGTCACCAGAGGGACTTGATCGATGTTCAGTTCGGCGTCTCCAGTGTCAGTACCTGCCCTGAAGCGACCCTCAACTGGTACCATTGGGCATCCCTTGGTCAGATTTTATAAACACCTGCCTGATCAGCCAGGCTGTTGGTGCTTACGGTCGCAATTCGATGTAGGATCATCCCAGGAAAACAGAAATAGTCTGAAGGGAGTCATTGTCCTGTCTTAGAGTTGGTCGATCTGTTGGTGTCTCCCAGTGCAGCTGAGGGGCCGGTAGTTTAATGTTTCAATTAATATAATTACGTTAAGAGGGGGGGAGAAAGCGCTAAGCCCGTAGGATTCATACAGCACCTAGGAAATGAAAGGTAATTGGGTTTGATTTACGGGGAGAGTACTTACACTTAACTTCATCCGAAGCTGTTAATGCTATTAGTTCCCTACTATACTTGGTGCAGTGTTTCTGTGCTATTGACCGAGGCTCTGGCTTCCCTAAAAAGCCAGGAACCCGAGCCTTAACTACTATCAACCGATCATACCTGCTCTTAAAGCTGTGTATAAAAAAAATGCCATCACTATCTCTAAGTTGTCTTCGTTTCGTGTTTCAAGTAGCCTCACGCACAGGTTTCGTAAGTAAGACAAGAAATAATCCCCGTGAATTTAAACAAACATGAAAGACACACACACACACACACACACACACGCCAGCCATCTTAAGTCTCGTAAAAGTTGTAGACACCGCAGTAGACGAGGCAACTTAGAGGAGCTTCGACACGGCATCGTAAGCACAGCAATAGGAAGCCTGGGTTGTAGGAGAGAAGCCTGGGTTGTAGGAGAGGGAAGCCTGGGTTGTAGGAGAGGGAAGCCTGGGTTGTAGGAGAGGGAAGCATGGGTTGTAGGAGAGGGTAGCCTGGGTTGTAGGAGAGGGAAGCCTGGGTTGTAGGAGAGTGAAGCCTGGGAGGTAGGAGAGGGTAGCCTGGGTTGTAGGAGAGGGAAGCCTGGGTTGTAGAGGATTGAAGCCTGGGTTGTAGGAGAGGGAAGCCTGGGTTGTTGGAGAGGGAAGCCTGGGTTGTAGGAGAGTGAAGCCTGGGTTGTAGGAGAGTAAAGCTTGGGTTGTAGCTGAGGGAAGCCTGGGTTGAAGAAGAAAGCCTAGGTTGTAGGAGAGAAGCCTGGTTGTAGGAGAGAGGAAGCCTGGGTTGTAGAGGAGAGAAGTTGGTGTAGAAAGGGCCTGGGTTGTAGGTGGGAAGCCTGGGTTGTAGGAGACGCGTAATGAGGGGTGGTGGGCGCGGTGTAGGAGCTATGAACGAAGCTGGTGAAGGCTGGAGTTGGAGGGTATGAAGAAGCTAGAGTGTGGAGGGAGTGAGGAATGTAAGGCTAGAGTGGGTGGAGGTGAGAACCAGGAAGGAACTAAGAGGGTGGAGGTGAGAACGAAGCTAGAGTGGGTGGAGGTGAGTGAACGAAGCTAAGAGTGGGTGGAGGGTGAGGAACGAAGCTAAGAGTGGGTGTAGAAAGAGCTGAGGGTGAGAACGAAGCTACGAGTGGGTGGAGGGTGAGGAAGAAGCTAAGAGTGGGTGGAGGGTGAGTGAACGAAGCTAAGAGTGGTGGAGGGTGAGGAACGAAGCTACGAGGTGGGTGGAGGGTGAGTGAACGAGCAGTGGAGTGGGTGGAGGGTGAGTGAAGAAGCTAAGAGTGGGTGGAGGGTGAGTGAACGAAGCTACGAGTGGGTAGGAGGGCTGAGTGAACGAAGCTAAGAAGGTGGTAGAGGGTGAGGAACGAAGCTAAAACGAAGTGAGGGTGGAGGGTGAGTGAACGAAGCTACGGGGAGTGGTGAGGAGTGGGGTGAGAGCTAAATGGAAGCTAAGAGTGGGTGGAGGGTGAGTGAACGAAGCTAAGAGTGGGTGGAGGGTGAGTGACGAAGCTAAGAGTGGTGGAGGAGGAACGAAGCTACGAGTGGGTGGAGGGAGTGAACGAAGCTAAGAGTGGGTGGAGGTGAGTGAACGAAGTGATGGGTGGGGTGAGGAACGAGTAGGTGAGGTGAGAACGAGCAGAGTGGGTGGAGGGTGAGTGAACGAAGCTACGATGGGTGAGGTGAGGAACGAAGTACAGGGGTGGAGGTGAGGAACGAAGCTAGATGGTGGAGGTGAGGAACAGCAGAAGGTAAGAGTGGGTGGAGGTGTGAGAGCTGAGGGGTGGAGGAGGAACGAAGCTAAGTGTGGAGGTGAGGAACGAATAGATGGTGAGGGTGAGTGAACGAAGCTAAGAGTGGGTGGAGGGTGAGTGAACGAAGCTAAGAGTGGGTGGAGGGTGAGTGAACGAAGCTACGAGTGGGTGGAGGGTGAGTGAACGAAGCTAAGAGTGGGTGGAGGGTGAGTGAACTAAGCTACGAGTGGGTGGAGGGTAAATGAACGAAGCTAAGAGAGGGTGGAGGGTGAGTGAACGAAGCTACGAGTGGGTGGAGGGTGAGTGAACGAAGCTAAGAGTGGATGGAGGGTGAGTGAACGAAGCTAAGAGTGGGTGGAGGGTGAGTGAACGAAGCTACGAGTGGGTGGAGGGTGAGTGAACGAAGCTACGAGTGGGTGGAGGGTGAGTGAACGAAGCTACGAGTGGGTGGAGGGTAAATGAACGAAGCTAAGAGAGGGTGGAGGGTGAGTGAATGAAGCTACAGTGGGTGGAGGGTGAGTGAACAAGCTACGAATGGGTGGAGGCTCAGTGAACGAAGCTAAGAGTGGGTGGAGGGTGAGTGAACAAGCTACGAAGTGGTGGAGGGTGAGTGAACGAAGCTAAGAGTGGGTGGAGGTGAGTGAACAAGCTACAGTGGGTGGAGGGTAAATGAACGAAGCTAAGAGGGTGGAGGGTGAGTGAACAAGCCACAGTGGGTGGAGGGTGAGTGAACAAGCTAAGGTGGATGGAGGGTGAGTGAACAAGCAAAGTGGGTGGAGGGTGAGTGAACGAAGCTACAGTGGGTGGAGGGTGAGTGAACGAAGCTACGAGTGGGTGGAGGGTGAGTGAACGAACCTACAGAGTGGATGGAGGGTGAGTGAACAAGCACAAGTGGGTGGAGGTGACTGAACGAAGCTACAAGTGGGTGGAGGGTGAGTGAACGAAGCCACAAGTGGGTGGAGGTGAGTGAACAAAGCTACAAGGTGGGTGGATGGTGAGTGAACAAAGCTACAAGTGGGTGGAGGGTGAGTGAACGAAGCTACAAGTCGGTGGAGGGTGAGTGAACAAAGCTACAAGTGGGTGGAGGGTGAGTGAACGAAGCTACAAGTGGGTGGAGGGTGAGTGAACAAAGCTACAGGTGGGTGGAGGGTGAGTGAACAAAGCCACAAGTGGGTGGAGGGTGAGTGAACAAAGCTACAAGTGGGTGGAGGGTGAGTGAACAAAGCTACAAGTGGGTGGAGGGTGACTTGTACAATAAGTTATACATATTTAATCTTGCGTGTGTGACCAGTGAACTGTGACCTGCTCTTGTCTGCCTTGTCTTCGTCCTGTCTGCTTTGTCTGCCATGTGTGACTCCTGTCTGACTTCTGTCTGTCATGTCTGCTCTCATGGCTCTAACAAGATGCTTTCTCTCTCTGTATCTTTGTCTGTCTGTCTCTGTCTGTCTCTGTCTGTCTGTCTGTCTGTCTGTCTGTCTCTCTCTCTCTCTCTCTCTCTCTCTCTCTCTCTCTCTCTCTCTCTCTCTCTCTCTCCCCACATGATTACTCGATTATTTTTTTTACTAAACGACGATTACTTTGTAGTTTACGTAAGCTGGACTCACCTGGATTTGACTTCAGGCACGTGACCTGACCTGCTTGATGACCTGACCTCCTTGCTGACCTGACCTGGTTTGGTTTACCATCAAAAACTTCACACTCCAGACTAATCTTCCACAGGTCATCAGTATCAGCCTCGTCTTAAAGTCTTAACCGCAGTTAAAGTGCACCGTTGTAATCGTGACCATTTAAGGATCACAATCGAAGGGACCAGTGACGTCACTACTGCATGACCAGTGACGTCACTACTGCATGACCAGTGACGTCACTACTGCATGACCAGTGACTAATGTTTAGCAATGAGAACGTTTAAGGGCCATAAACCGAACAGGAGAATACTTCTCAACTTTATTAATGATAAAATAAATAATCGTAGTAATATTGAGGAAACATAAACTCAAATACCACTTTGAGTACAGGCAACAAATCCTACATTTATTCATCTTCAACAATGCAAAAAAAAAAAATGGAAAAATAAAGAAAAAACATTGCAATATCAGAGAAACACTAGTTCCGATTTGACCTTGAGTACAGGTAACATCTCAGTGACCTTGAGTACAGGTAACATCTCAGTGACCTTGAGTACAGGTAACATCTCAGTGACCTTGAGTACAGGTAACATCTCAGTGAATCTGATCTTACATTTCCTTGCCTTCAATCCTGCAAAATCATCTATCACATCATCAAAATCAATGATTTTCCCTATACTATAGGCCTATTTGTACTCTGTAATCATATAATAGGCTATATAGAAACGAAGGGTTTTTATCTAATGTTGTTGCAGCACTGTTTTGTGCATTAGTGTCACCTTCTTTAGAGGCTCTATAGTGCCACCCCTAGATGGTGCACCCTGGACGGGCCGCATCCCCCGCCCCCACCTTACGACGCCACTGGAAGTGACCCTGGGTTCGATGCCCGTTTCGCTCGAGCCATACACGGCTCCACACACCAGCCGCCTTTCTTCGACCGATACAACGAAATCAATGGCAGGTCTTGTTTGCCTGTACTCGACAAACAAGAGAGCATCAGCAGCGTGTTGTTTACGTCGCTTTAGAAGCGGTCAGTCGTGCACCTGTTGAAGCCATCATGGGGCTGGCTTAATCCAAACAGGCAGGTAGGCTCAGCTTTAGTGAAACCCGAGATAGGTTCATCGACTATTCCAGTTGACGATAGCAATTTCTAACCGTATAAATGGTTTCAAAGAGCCGCAGTGGGAACTACAGTCAGAGGCGGCTGCCAACGTCGTAATTAAAGCATAGAGCTTGTTTATATCCCACTGTGGAAACTCACAGTTAACAAAAGGAGAAATAAAGAGAGGTATGGGAATAAAACACTTTTTTTTTTCAACTGGCTTATATTGCAACCACATTCGGAGCTTTATCGCGATCCCAATAAAAGCACGTTCGCTTTATTGTCCTTATACCCATCAATAAAAGGCAATACTTACACAGCATAATATAACGCACTTTATTATTGTGCGTGCGCCAGAGAAAAGCTTTAGGATTATAAATTGTTTGTGATGTAAAGCCATTTTTATTACGCGTTACGAGGTATATATAATGAGTGATCCTCTGGTGTGTCAACAATGGCCGGCTTCACTCTTGTTTTTCCTCGGCTGCGTTTGTCCTGATAATGAACGAAAATTAAATTGCCATTTTTTTAAACCCTTGCTGGTAATTGTGCCGAGTGTCCTTGATCCGGGGAACCGGAGCGGCGCCCCCCTGGCCCCTCATCTACACACACTCTCAACACCCTCATACACCCTAATACACTGTGTCATAGCTGCGAGTTTCTCTGTACTTTTGAATACACATCCCGCTGATACACTGCTGGTATGGCAGAGTAAATAACATGTATACACGTATACAAAACAGGTATACTTTCCTCCGTTGTATGCCCCTGCGGGCTTGGAGCCTCCTGGTACACTCTTGTGTAATGTGGCCAGGAGGCACGGGGCTCGGACGCTGAGACTCAGATCCCGGAAGAGCAGCTCAATGGGTAGCTCAGTTATCGATCCTTGGGGACACGCAGCCAAAGCATCTCAGGTTCGATCACCGGGCAAGGCAATGTCCTACACCTGCAGTACCTGCTGCACTCAGCAGTAAATAGGCAACACAGGTACCTCAGTGTTAGTCGACCACTGTAACTCGCAAACCAGGAAAAAGAGTTCAGAGTGTTGTAGAGTTCAGAGTGCAAGGCTCTGCTGTTGTAGAGTTCAGAGTGCAAGGCTCTGCTGTTGTAGAGTTCAGAGTGCAAGGCTCTGCTGTTGTAGAGTTCAGAGTGCAAGGTTCTGCTGTTGTAGAGTTCAGAGTGCAAGGTTCCGCTGTCGTAGAGTTCAGAGTGCAAGGTTCTGCTGTTGTAGAGTTCAGAGTGCAAGGCTCTGCTGTCGTAGAGTTCAGAGTGCAAGGTTCCGCTGTCGTAGAGTTCAGAGTGCAAGGCTCTGCTGTTGTAGAGTTCAGAGTGCAAGGCTCTGCTGTTGTAGAGTTCAGAGTGCAAGGTTCTGATGTTGTAGAGTTCAGAGTGCAATATTCTGATGTTGTAGAGTTCAGAATGCAAGGTTCTGCTGTTGTAGAGTTCAGAGTGCAAGGCTCTGCTGTTGTAGAGTTCAGAGTGCAAGGTTCTGCTGTTGTAGAGTTCAGAGTGCAAGGTTCTGCTGTTGTAGAGTTCAGAGTGCAAGGTTCTGCTGTTGTAGAGTTCAGAGTGCAAGGCTCTGCTGTTGTAGAGTTCAGAGTGCAAGTTTCTGATGTTGTAGAGTTCAGAGTGCAAGATTCCGATGTTGTAGAGTTCAGAATGCAATGTTCTGCTGTTGTAGAGTTCAGAGTGCAAGGCTCTGCTGTTGTAGAGTTCAGAGTGCAAGGTTCTGCTGTTGTAGAGTTCAGAGTGCAAGGTTCTGCTGTTGTAGAGTTCAGAGTGCAAGGTTCTGCTGTTGTAGAGTTCAGAGTGCAAGGTTCTGCTGTTGTAGAGTTCAGAGTGCAAGGTTCTCCTGTTGTAGAGTTCAGAGTGCAAGGTTCTGCTGTTGTAGAGTTCAGAGTGCAAGGTTCTGCTGTTGTAGAGTTCAGAGTGCAAGGTTCTCCTGTTGTAGAGTTCAGAGTGCAAGGCTCTGCTGTTGTAGAGTTCAGAGTGCAAGGTTCTGCTGTTGTAGAGTTCAGAGTGCAAGGTTCTCCTGTTGTAGAGTTCAGAGTGCAAGGTTCTGCTGTTGTAGAGTTCAGAGTGCAAGGTTCTGCTGTTGTAGAGTTCAGAGTGCAAGGTTCTCCTGTTGTAGAGTTCAGAGTGCAAGGCTCTGCTGTTGTAGAGTTCAGAGTGCAAGGCTCTGCTGTTGTAGAGTTCAGAGTGCAAGGTTCTGCTGTTGTAGAGTTCAGATTGCAAGGCTCTGCTGTTGTAGAGTTCAGAGTGCAAGGCTCTGTTGTTGTAGAGTTCAGAGTGCAAGGCTCTGCTGTTGTAGAGTTCAGAGTGCAAGGTTCTGCTGTTGTAGAGTTCAGATTGCAAGGCTCTGCTGTTGTAGAGTTCAGATTGCAAGGCTCTGCTGTTGTAGAGTTCAGAGTGCAAGGCTCTGCTGTTGTAGAATTCAAAGAAGTCTTCAATGAGTTGATATTAAGTCTTAACATATGAAAAGAAAAACATTTCGATGCAAAATGTTGAAAAAAAAAACACATGCAATTTCCCTCCCGAGGTATGAAGGTGTCCCCCGGGGGAAGGGGGGGGGGCATAAATGAAAAAAAAGACAATCAAATTTTTTTTTCCGAAAAAGTGAGTTAATATGAGAGTGTTTAAATATTTTTGAATTCAGAGGAACACGATGATTTTTTCCTGTATGTTAAGTATGATTCTGTTTTTTTTATTTCAATGGTTTTGTGGTGTGTGTGTGTGTGTGTGTGTGTGTGTGTGTGTGTGTGTGTGTGTGTACTCACCTAGTTGCGGTTGGAGGGCTCGAGTCACAGCTCCTGGCCCCGCCTTTTCACTGGCCGCTACTACATCACTCTTCCTGCTCCATGAGCTTTATAATACCTCTTCTTAAAGCTACGTATGGATCCTGCCTCCACTACATCGCTTCCCAGATTATTCCACTTCCTAACATCCCTGTGATTCATCTGAGTCTTCAACTTCCAACTTGTTGCTGTGTCCCATCTCTGGAACATTCTGTCTCTGTCTACTTTGTCGATTCCTCCTGTCCTCCAGTGTCGTCAGGTCTATTTCCCTTAACGTCTCCTCGTAGGACATACCCCTTAGCTCCGGGACTAGTCTTGTTGCAAACCTTTGCACTTATTCTAGTTTCCTTAAATGCTTAGCTAGGTGTGGGTTCCAAACTGGTGCTGCATACTCCAGTATGGGCCTAACGTACACAGTATACGGGGTCCTGAACGATTCCCTATTAAGATGTCGGAATGCTGTTCTTAGGTTTGCTAGGCGCCCATATGCTGCAGCAGTTATTTGGTTGATGTGCGCCTCAGGAGATGTGCCTGGTGTTATACTCACCCCAAGATCCTTTTCCTTGAATGAGGTTTGTAATATCTGGCCCCAAGACTGTACTCCGTCTGCGGTCTTCCCAATCTTCATGACTTTGCACTTGGTGGGGTTGAACTTCAGGAGGCAGTTGCTGGACCAGGCTTGCAGCCTGTCCAGATCCCTTCGTAGTTCTTCCTGGTCCTCATCTGATTGGATTCTTCTTATCAACTTCATATCATCTGCAAACAGGGACACTTCGAGTCTATTCCTTCCGTCATGTCGTTCACAAATACCAGAAACAGCACCGGTCCTAGGACTGACCCTTGTGGAACCCCACTCGTCACCGGCGCCCACTCTGACACCTCGCCACGTACTATGACTCGTTGTCTTCCTGAGAGGTATTCCCTGATCCATTGCAGTACCTTCCTGTTATCCCTGCCTGGTCCTCCAGCTTTTGCACTAATCTCTTGTGTGGAACTGTGTCAAAAGCCTGATTACAGTCCAATAAAATGCAATCTACCCACCCCTTCTCTCTCTCTGCTGTTACCCTGTCATAGAACTCCAGTAGGTTTGTGACACAGGATTTCCCGTCCCTGAAACCTTGCTGGTTGTCGTTGATAAGCTCATTCCTTTCTAGGTGCTCCACAACTCTTCTGATAATCTTTTCCATGACTTTACATACATGTCAGTGACACTGGTCTGTGGTTTAATGCTTTGTGTCTGTCTCCTTTTTTTAAAAATTGGGACACATTTGCTGTCTTCCATACATCAGGTAGTCGCCCTGTTTCGATAGATGTGTTGAAGATTGTTGTTAGTGGTACACATAGCACTCTCTGCTCCCTCTCTCAGGACCCATGGAGAGATGTTATCCGCCCCTATCGCCTTTGAGGTACCTAGCTTGCTTAGCAGCCTCTTCACTTCTTCCTCGGTTGTATGTATTGTGTCCAATACTTGATGATGTACCACACCTCTGTCTTTCTGGTTTTCCCTTCTGTCTCCTCTGTGAACACTTTTTGAATCTCATGTTGAGTTCCTCACATACTTCGCGGTCGTTTCTTGTGATCTTCCTCCTTCCTTCCTCAGCCTGATTACCTGGTCCTTGACTATTGTTTTCTCCTGATGTGGCTGTACAACAGCTTCGGGTCAGATTTGGCTTTCGCTGCTATGTCACTTTCGTATTGTCGTTGGGCCTCCCTTCAACCTGTGCATATTTATTTATAGCTCTACGACTGTTCTCATTATTCTCCTGGGTCCTTTGCCTTCTATACTTCTTCCATTCTCTAGCACACTTGGTTTTGGCCTCTCTACACCTTTGGGTGAACGAATGGCTCATCCTGGCCCTCTCGTTATTTCTGTTGCCCTTGGGTACAAACCCAATGGTATGTGTGTGTGTGTGTGCTCACCTAATTGTGGTTGCAGGGGTCGAGACTCAGCTCCTGGCCCCGCCTAAGATGTGTGTGTGTGTGTGTGTGTGTGTGTGTGTGTTTGCGTGTGTGTGTGTGTGTGCGTGCAGTACCAACTAGTCAAGACTATATCCACATCTAGTCTATTTCCACTGACTTTACTATGAGTGTGCTAATCTAGACACATACACAATAGTCTTGAAAAAAGTTAAGTTTTATTTAAAAATTTAATTAAAATTGAAATTCACTAGTTTAATAACCCGACTGTTTATAAAGAATTAAAAGTCACAATTCCGTGGCTGGAACAATTCTCCAAAACAAAAGCAAAAACAAAATCCGCACTTATGACGACGTTTAGGTCCGTCTTGGACCGAAACGTAGATAAATTCAGAGTTCATGTTGACACTGAACCACCTGAAGGCATTCACTGAACCACCTGAAGGCATTCACTGAACCACCTGAAGGCATTCACTGAACCACCTGAAGGCATTCACTGATTCAGAAAGTCCCAGGTGCCCAGTAAATCAACTGATGGTGATGTGGTAGAGGGTAGCCACCAGGTCAACTAGAGTTGACCTGGTACAGGCCACCCGGTTCAACTGAGGATGACAGTACCGAGCAGCAGGCAGGTCAACTGGAGGTCACCTAGATGCAGGCAGGTCAACTAGAGGTCACATAGATCCCCGTCATAACACGCCACTTAGTATCATTTAACCCCACAAAAAACAGTTCTTAACTACGTATCATAGCGCGCTTACCAATGTTTATATAATCTCAAACATAGTAGTTCATTTTGGTTACTTTTCCATAAAGATATATTGATAAAAAACGATGAAATAACTAAATTTGACAATAACACATTAACTATCGCTCACACAGAATTATTCATCTATACACTAGCCACAAAAAGATCTAATCAACAGGCTTTTTCAAATGAAAAAAGGGAAAATGCAGCCTGTGTCTTGATATACCAGTGTCACCGGAATATACACATGGAGAGGCGTGTATCTCTGCGTATATATATATACACTGAGAGGTATGTTTCTCTGTGTATGTACTGAGTTTCCTTTAATCCCTGTGTTAGGGATTCAAGTAAACTTGACTTTTTGAACATGTGAACTGTAACCATAATGACCCTCGTAAAGTCGAGAGGCTTCAAACCCAGACAATTAGCTAACATTACTAGCTGTCGGTATCTTGGTGTCAGTACCTTCCTGTCGGCCGGCCTACACACTACCACAGAGCCGGATACAGAACCGTTTTGACATTCCATTTCACACGAATCAAGTGGCCAGATTGAGAGTATACTGATATGTCAACATATATCCTTATCCCTCTATCCTTCTGCTTGTAACTCTATCCTTCAGCTTATCCCTCCATACTTCTCTTTATCATTCCACTCCTCTATTTCTATCCCTGGACTATTCTTTCTATGCCTCCCGCCTCCATCTTCTTATTTAATTTATCGTCTCTTAATAATCATTCCCTTCCTCCTCACTTTCCCCCTCCCTCCTTCCATCCTCACTCCATCTCTCTTCTTTCCATATCTACCGCCTCACTAGAGCTCTCTCTTATCTCTTAAAGCTAGTTTATACAGACAGGTGATCCAGTCAGTGATCTCTATGGCTCTTGGCTCACCCTGACGACTCTGTGTTATGGCTTTCCCAGGTGGTCTTTCCTGATGGTTCCAGGTGGTCTTTCCTGATGGTTCCAGGTGGTCATTCCTGATGGTTCCAGGTGGTCATCCCTGATAGTTCCAGGTGGTCATTGCTGATAATTCCAGGTGGTCATTCCTGAAGGTTCCAGGTGGTCATTACTGATGGTTCCAGGTGGTCATCCCTGATGGGTCCAGGTGGTCATCCCTGATGGTTCCAGGTGGTCTTTCCTGATGGTTCCAGGTGGTCTTTCCTGATGGTTCCAGGTGGTCATTCCTGGTTTCAGATGGCATTCCAGATTGCGTTCCAGTTGGCATTCCAGGCGAGGATGTTAAGTTGGATTCCCAGTTAAGAATCGATCAAAGAATCCAAAATTAGAGTTCCATTAGCTTTTTCAATGGTCACATACCTACAGGATTCCTGTGTGTGTGTGTGTTGTACGTCACACTACGCATGTGTGACCTATTTAATATGATACACTGCCACTCACACCTGCCACTCACACCTGCCACTCACACCTGTCACTCACACCTGCTACTCACAGTTATAATCAAGCGTGGTTCGTATTTTTGCATATAATATAGTGCCAATAACATGTATATGGGAATTTTCTCATACACTACCATTAATTAGTAATCTAACAGTTTCACATGTTTATATATAGTATATATAAAGTATATATATATATATATATATATATATTTTTTTTTTTTATTTTATTAACACATCGGCCGATACCCACCAAGGCAGGGTGGCCGGAAAAAGAAAAACTTTCATCATCATTCACTCCATCACTGTCTTGCCAGAAGGGTGCTTTACACTACAGTTATAAAACTGCAACATTAACACCCTCCTTCAGAGTGCCGGCACTGTACTTCCCATCTCCAGAACTCAAGTCCGGCCTGCCGGTTTCCTGAATCCCTTCATAAATGTTACTTTGCTCACACTCCAACAGCACGTCAAGTATTAAAAACCATATGCCTCCATTCACTCCTATCAAATACGCTCACACATGCTTGCTGGAAGTCCAAGCCCCTCGCACACAAAACTTCCTTTACCCTCCTCCAACCTTTCCTAGGCGACCCCTACCCCGCCTTCCCTCCACTACAGATTTATACACTCTCGAAGTCACTCTGTCTCGTTCCATTCTCTCTACATGTCCAAACCACCTCAACAACCCCTCCTCAGCTCTCTGGACAATCGTTTTGGTAATCCGCACCTCCTCCTAATTTCCAAACTCCGAATTCTCTGCATTATATTCACACCACACATTGACCTCAGACATGACATCTCCACTGCCTCCAGCCTTCTCCTCGTTGCAACATTCATCACCCATGCTTCACACCCATATAAAAGCGTTGGTATAACTATACTCTCATACATTCCCTCTTTACTTCCATGGACAAGGTTCTTTGTCTCCACAGACTCCGAAGTGCTCCACTCACCCTTTTCCCTCATCAATTCTATGATTCACCTCATCCTTCATAGACCCATCCGCCGACATGTCCACTCCCAAATATCTGAATACATTCACCTCCTCCATACTCTCTCCTCCAATCTGATATCTAATCTTTCGTCACCTATTCTTTTTGTTATCCTCATCACCTTACTCTTTCCTATATTCACTTTCAATTTTCTTCTTTTACACACCCTACCAAATTCATCCACCAACCTCTGCAGCTTCTCTTCAGAATCTCCCAAAGCACAGTGTCATCAGCAAAAAGCAACTGCGACAACTCCCACTTTGTATTTGCTTCTTTATCTTTTAGCCCAACACCTCTTGCCAAGACCCTCGCATTCACTTCTCTTACAACCCCATCTATAAATATATTGAACAACCACGGTGACATCACACATCCTTGTCTAAGGCCCACTTTTACTGGGAAATAGTCCCTTCCCTCCTACACACTCTAACCTGAGCCTCACTATCCTCATAAAAACTCTTCACTGCTTTCAGTAACCTTCCTCCTATTCCATACACCTGCAACATCTGCCACATTGCCCCCTATCTACCCTATCATACGCCTTTTCCAAATCCATAAATGCCACAAAACATCTTTACCCTTATCCAAATACTGTTCACCTATATGTTTCACTGTAAACACTTGGTCTACACACCCCTACCTTTCCTAAAGCCCCTTGTTCATCTGCTATCCTGCTTTCTGTTTTACTCTTAATTCTTTCAATAATAACTCTACCATACACTTTACCAGGTACACTCAACAGACTTATTCCCCTATAATTTTTGCACTCTCTTTTGTCCCTTTG
This sequence comes from Cherax destructor, assembly GCA_009830355.1. Lineage (NCBI taxonomy): Eukaryota > Metazoa > Arthropoda > Malacostraca > Decapoda > Parastacidae > Cherax > Cherax destructor. Next base: position 47,472 of record WNWK01004446.1, on the reverse strand, counting down.
CCTTTATACAAAGGAACAATACACGCTCTCTGCCAATCCCTAGGTACCTTACCCTCTTCCATACATTTATTAAATAATAGCACCAACCACTCCAAAATTATATCCCCACCTGCTTTTAACATTTCTATCTTTATCCCATCAATCCCAGCTGCCTTACCCCTTTCATTCTACCCACTGCCTCACGAACTTCCCTACACCCACAACTGGCTCTTCCACACTCCTACAAGATGTTATTCCTCCTTGCCCTACACACGAAATCACAGCTTCCTGTCTTCATCAACATTTAACAAATCCTCAAAATATTCTCTCCATCTTCCCGATACCTCTAACTCTCCATTTAATAACTCTCCTCTCCTATTTTTAACTGTCAAATCCATTTGTTCTCTAGGCTTCCTCAACTTATTAATCTCATTCCAAAACTTTTTCTTATTTTCAACAAAATTTGCTGATAACATCTCACCCACTCTCTCATCTGCTCTCTTTTACATTGCTTCACCACTCTTTTAACTTCTCTTTTTCTCTCCATATACTCTTCCCTCCTTGCATCACTTCTACTTTGTAAAACCTCTCATATGATAACTTTTTCTCCTTACTACTCTCTTTACATCATCATTCCACCAATCGCTCCTCTTCCCTCCGCACCCACTCGCCTGTAACCACAAACTTCTGCTGAACACTCTAACACTACATTTTTAAATCTACCCCATACATTTTCGACCCCATTGCCTACATCTCACTAGCCCATCTATCCTCCAATAGTTGTTTATATCTTACCCTAACTGCCTCCTCTTTTAGTTTATAAACCTTCACCTCTCTTTTACTTACTGATTCTATTTTCCTTGTATCCCATCTACCTTTTACTCCCACTGTAGCTATAACTAAAAAGTGATCTGATATATCTGTAGCCCTCTATAAACATGTACATCCTGAAGTCTACTCAACAGTCTTTTATCTACCAATACATAGTCCAACAAACTACTGTCATTACGCCCTACATCATATCTTGTATACTTATTTATCCTCTTTTTCTTAAAATATGTATTACCTATAACTAAACCCCTTTCTATACAAAGTTCAATCAAAGGGCTCCCATTATCATTTACACCTAGCACCCCAAACTTACCTACTACACCCTCTCTGCATGTTTCTCCCACTTTAGCATTTATATATATATATATATATATATATATATATATATATATATATATGTCACCACTTGCACCAAGACTTTTCATTGAAAGTTAATAATTTTTATGAAACTAAAATTATTTTAATTGAAGATGGAAGGTTTTAATTGAAAATTAAGCGTTTTTTAATGAACAGGCAGTGGGCTCATTTCTAGCAAGGACAAATATTTTTTTTTATTTGCTCTTCTATGGTATTTAAAGACCAACTTGTATGTCTGTGTGTGTTCACCTAGTTGTGGTTGCAGGGGTCGAGTCACAGCTCCTGGTCACACACACACACCAGGATGTGTGTGAGAGAGGAGAGAGAGAGAGAGAGAGAGAGAGAGAGAGAGAGAGAGAGAGAGAGAGAGAGAGAGAGAGTTAGAGTTAACACCTCTGCTGGAGGGCAATGATGTTTCGAGAAATATTTCCTCTCCTCATCAGATCTATAAGTAATGAGAAATCTAAGAAAAAGCTCATTCTTCCTTCCTCTCTCCCTCCTACCCATCCTCCCTCTCTCCCTCCCTCCTAAACACCCACCCACCCTCCCTCCCTCCCTCCCTTCCTCCTACCCACCCTCCCTCCCTCCCTCCTTCCTAACCTCCCTCCCTCCCTCCCTCCTTCCTAACCTCCCTCCCTCCCTCATGGTTTAATCTCTGGGTTTTACTCCCTCTTTTACATGCAGAAAATGGCGTCTGTCGTTTTCATCTCTCTAAAAATATTCTACCGACATTCTTTTTTGTGTGTCCGTGATGGTGATGGTGCAGCATGTCCATGTTGACAGTGCTGTATTAGGTTGGTGTCCGTGATGGTGGTGGTGCAGCATGTCCATGTTGACAGTGCTGTATTAGGTTGGTGTCCGTGATGGTGATGAAATAACAGATTTGTGTACCTAATGGTGGTGCTGTAACAGGTCCGTGTCCGTGAAGGGGGTGCTGCAGCAAGTCCGTGTACGTGATGGTAGATACGTCCTTTTTTCCCCCGTCGTACCTTTCTTTACCAGTTAAACATTCCTGTTTTTTTTTCCCCCCTTCTTCAAAACATTCCTCCTCAACCTGTCCCACTTTCCTTACCCTCTCAGCATTCCTCTCCCTTCCAATTTCTCATAACATTCCCTCTTACCTACTCCTCTCACCTTAGTGCCCTGCTTACCTATTCCCTTTGCTTCCACCCCACTCGGCATACAGTAATGATTGCCCTAACTATGGCAAAGTACTGCTCTCGGATTTCTAACGGTAATTGAACGCAACAGTTACCGTTTACCGCTGGGCTAACCCAAAAACAGCAACAGTTCTGCTGCCCTCAGTGTGCAGCAGCTAAAGAGGAGGGGTGATTGAGTTGTTTGTTGTGAGGGGGGGTATTTAAAGTCAGCAGCTGGTTGAGGGAGGGGTAGGGGAGAGGGGAAGCTTGCCGTGGCAATTACCTACATCAGTTAGGTGAGGCAGTCCTGGTTGGGTGATTAAGCTGCCAGAATGTCAGCCATTACCATTAAGGTGGGCATAACGGGGCAATTGTGCGCTGACTGCACGCTAACCTCACCACCATGCAAACTATTGTGGTGCTCAGATTTGTAAGGAAGGTACTTCGTGGCTTACATAAGATTAACCAGATGTACTAGTGTTTGTATGTTCCTCTTCTCCCTATTACAACAGCTATGCGTGTCGTAAGAGCCTGAAGCAAAGGGCTCGTAACCCCTTCTGTGTAAATTACTATATGGGAAAAGAAAAACGTACGTTTCTTCATGTTTTGGATTACTGCCTCGGCGGAAGACGGCCTGTTAAAAAATATATATTCTATTTCTGAGTACTTTCCCACATTTTTCATATTTGAATTTATCTAGCCAATTCAGATTCACAAGGGACGGACGGTCTAACATAACAATTACTAAGGCTTACCCTTTTTTTTCGTTGGTCGTTTATCATCGTTAATGATTTGTCAGATTCAAGAAGAGAAGTGTTGAACAGAGTCGACATTCTCGTTTGGAGTATTGAAATTAGGAACATTGTAAATTATATCAGACTCGTTTATCTTCGTTTACTGTGTTGTGGCATCCCACACACACACTTCTCCATCACTGAAATTAATTTAACGATTCTCTGTATTCATGTGCTGAAAAAAAAAAATGCATTAGTATTGACCCCAGCACGTACAGAGTAATTACGCTGATTCAGTCGACGTCCAAAATTCTTTTGTTTACCCGGTGGTACACTACTGAAAATCGTCTCAAAGAATCTTGTAAATGGCAGCAGCCCAGCATTCTTCTGGGTATCTTCGACAAACATTTTTTACAAGCTTAGTTGTATTCGATCTGCTGAAGGCGGGATTTATATCATTATTAGAGAGAATTTCGTTTGCAGATTTAAGTTCGCCTAAGTAAGGAACATTAATTAATATTCTTCCTTCAAAGCTTTTCTTTGCTTTAACTCCACGGAAAGTTACGTACAGTCGAGAACTGAGCAGTGTCAGTGATATTCTCAGTGATGTAAATGTACTGAAGCTCGTATTGTAGGAACTGCGAGGTGAATACTCGGTATGGCCTTGAAAATAAGTCTGAAATGACACCTTCTTTTTTTTTGTGGGGGAAGAGGGGGGAAGAGGAATGAGAAGAAATGGCGTATAGATAACCACCCAAATGTATTGGTTTTCTGCGCGATTATTAAAATAGGCGAATTTCGAACGCTTGTGCCCACTAAGGTGTCCAAAAAATGTCAGTTGGCTATTTTCTTCATATTCAACTTTATGCTCAATGCTTTTACTCAGTGAATTAAGACTATGCCTGAAGAACAGTGACTGCATCAGCGTATGAAGTTTAGGGAGTTCTCGGTCAACAATAATGAGAAAAAGTTAGGTATTCAGTGAGAAATGTCTCTGAAACACACAATTCAGTAAAACTTTAAACCTTTCGTGGGAGTTCAGGAAAATTCGTATCCCGTTTCCACGAACGTACGTTCCTAAAATGCAAGTGTATTATTAACAGGATCTCGAGCGAGCAAACTATCCACTTGAAAACTAACCATCATTCTGTTTTCCAGGTGCATATTTTTTTTTTAATTTACTAATAAAGTCCTCTGAATTTAATAGTATTAACCAAAAAAAAAATACCTCAGCACAGGGAAAACAAGAAATCCATCCGTAAGCGAGGAATATAAAGGCACACACTACCGTGGCTGTAACAATGCACTAAAAACCGGACTTAGGAGAGGAATTTCATGACGACGTTTCCGTCCGTACTGGACCGTCGTCAGGTGGTCCAGAACGGACAGAGATGTCATACCTTTCAAAAGTTTTTTTGTGAATTGTATAGCCGAGTGTATGTGATGCCGCTGGGCTCATCCGTATTGTGTTTTTGCCAACATATTTACGGAATACACTGAGAGTAAACTTCTCAACAGTATCTTTGACTTAACTATGATACGTTGATGACGTACTCTGCTTCCAGCATCTGTTAATGTACTAAACATCTAAGATCTTGACGAGTAAGACCGTGTACAAAGTAGGTATCTCTAGTGGCGAAACGTTTCGCCTGCACTGGAGGCTTCATCCGTCGAATGAAGGATTAATTACAGTCCTGGAGACAGTAGACGACATGGAAAGGAAGTCAGAGGTAATCAGTCTCTCAGTTGGTGGATGATCATCAACTTGTCCGTATTTTATACTATTTATGACATGAGTCGTAAATCGCCTTACCTCACTGGGTGGAAGTAGAATGTTCGAAGGCAATTGCCATTTTCGGACACTGAACGAAAAAAGAGATGTCATTTTAAGCTCATTTCTTAGGGAGTGCCAAGTATTCTATCACTTCTACGTAAAGCCTAGCTGGAGGTAGTCCAGCGGATGGTCAAACGAGTTACGGATCATCGTCAGTCAAAGATCAGTGAAGGACATACTTGCCCTGTTTCCTGACGGACAAAACACAACGAGATGCAAGTCTCAGTACATTGATAAGGCGACAGGACAGCTCATGGCTTGGACTGCTAAATAGATGCTGTAAATCATTTAGATCAGAGCCAGTGTTTGGGCGTACCGCCTTTGTTGGCTGTTAGGGAAGACGCGCATGTGTGAGACAACCCTGTGAGTTCAGTCATGGAGCTGAGTACAACTGAGATGCTTTGTACTCATCACCCTAAGCTCATTGTGGACTCATATTTAAGCCTCTGGAATCTTCTTTACTTTTAAACTAATAGGACCAGTCTCTATACTCTGTTTGGCACTGAATGATTTTTTTTTCGACTTGGAATATTGAATCCCCTCCACCCAGGACAAATTTTTTTCAACTTATTTTTACCCTGATTTCTTCCTGTCGATTTATTTCGCAAATTTACTTCTGTCTACAGATGTCCCGAACTCTCTCTCTCTCTCTCTCGTCTCTTGTATAAGTCTTCCCGAGCCTTCCTGTTCCGTCTGCTCTTCCCTTGTGTGAGTGAATCTCCCCTATCCTCCCCTCTCTTCCCTCCAGCTAATTGTGTTATCGTCTCTACTCCTTCCTGCCACCCTCTCCCTCACCCTCTCTTCCCTACCTCCACTGCTTTCTCCCCTCTCCCTGTGTCTCCCACCTTCACTATCCACGTCGCTCGCCCCTCTCCCCTCACCGTCTTACTATTGCCAACACTCGCCCTCACCATTCTTCCCTCATCCATCCCCTACCATTCTTTCCCTATTCATTATCAGTTTTCCTGCTAGCCACTATTACGTTTTCCTCTATTCCTCCATTCTTTCCACATCCATCCTCTTCATTATGCCATCCACCACCTATTTCCTATCTCTTATCAGAGGACTCTTCACCTGGCCTCCAGGTTGGGTCATAACCTCAACACTGATATTAAAAGGAAAACACTGCACAGGATAAGAGTTCTAGCTGGTCATCACGTGTTTGTTGTGTGGTCCTCTTGGTGCCTCAGCTGTGTTGTTCTCTCGCGCGCCTGGCAAGGCGGTGGTCCTCTTCGTGTCTTGGTGCCGCAGCTGTTGTACCATGCACTCGTGCGGCTGGCAAGGCTGTGGTCTTCTTGGTGACGCAGTTGTGTTGTACCATGCACTCGTGCGGCTGGCAAGGCGTGGTCTCTCGTTGTGTCCTCATCGTGCCTCAGTCTTGTGTTGTTCTCCTCGCGCGCCTGGCAAGGCGGTGGTCTTCTTGACAGTGTTTCGCTCGTGCGGCTGGCAGGCTGTGTCTCTTGGTACGCAGTGTGGCCAGCACTCGTGCGGCTGGCAAGGCTGTGGTCTCTTGCAGTTGTGTTGTGTGCGCTGGGAGCTGTGGCTTGTACGCATTTTTACGCGCTTTTGGCTGGCAGGCTGGGTCTTCTTGGTGACGCAGTTGTGTTGTACGCTGCACTCGTGCGGCTGGCAAGGCTGTGTTCTTCTTGGTGCCACAGCTCCGTTGTATTCTGATTTCGTGCGGGTGGCAATGTTGTGCTACGATTCATGTTTAAGTGTTTGTATTCTGTAAGCACGTATACACACACACACACACACACAGAGGAGACAGAAGGGACTCCAGAAAGACGGAGAGGTGGGGTACACCACAAGTGTTGGACACAATACATGCAACCGAGGAAGAAGTGAAGAGGCTGCTGAGTGAGCTAGATACCTCAAAGGTGATGGGGCCGGACATCTCTCCATGGGTCCTGAGAGAGGGAGCAGAGGAGCTATGTGTACCACTAACAACAATATTCAACACAACTATCGAAACAGGGAGATTACCTGAGGTATGGAAGACAGCAAATGTAGTCCCAATTTTTAAAAAAAGAGACAGACATGAAGCACTAAACTACAGATCAGTGTCACTGACATGTATAGTATGCAAAGTCATGAAGAAGATTATCAGGAGAAGAGTGGTTGAGCACCTAGAAAGGAATGAGCTTATCAACGACGGCCAACACGGTTTCAGGGACGGGAAATCCTGTGTCACAAACCTACTGGAGTTCTATGACAGGGTGACAGCAGAGAGAGAGAGAGAGAGAGAGAGAGAGAGGTGGGTAGATTGCATTTTCTGGACTGTAAGAAGGCGTTTGACACAGTTACACACAAGAGATTAGTGCAAAACCTGGAGGACCAGGCAGGGATAACAGGGAAGGCACTCCAATGGATCAGGAAATACCTGTCAGGAAGACAACGAGTCATGGTACGTGACGAGGTGTCAGAGTGACGCCTGTGACGATCGGTGTTAAACAGGGGTCAGTCCTAGGACCGGTGCTGTTTCTGGTATTTGTGAACGACATGACGGAAGGAATAGACTCGAAAGTGTCCCTGTTTGCAGATGATATGAAGTTGATGAGAAGAATCCAATCAGTTGAGGACCAGGAAGAACTACGAAGGGATCTGGTCCAGCAACTGGCTCCTGAAGTTCAACCCCACCAAGTGCAAAGTCATGAAGATTGGGGAAAGGCAAAGAAGACTGCAGACGGAGTACAGTCTAAGGGCCAGATATTACAAACCTCATTCAAGGAAAACGATCTTGGGGTGAGTATAACACCAGGCACATCTCCTGAGGCGCACATCAACCAAATAACTGCTGCAGCATATGGGCGCCTAGCAAACCTAAGAACAGCATTCCGACATCTTAATAAGGAATCGTTCAGAACCCTGTACACTGTGTACGTTAGGCCCATATTGGAGTATGCAGCACCAGTTTGAAACTCACACCTAGCCAAGCACGTAAAGAAACTAGAGAAAGTGCAAAGGTTTGCAACAAGACTAGTTCCGGAGCTAAGGGGTATGTCCTACGAGGAGAGGTTAAGGGAAATCGACCTGACGACACTGGAGGACAGGAGAGATAGGGGGGACATGATAACGACATATAAAATACTGAGGAATTGACAAAGTTGACAGAGACAGAATGTTCCAGAGATGGGACACAGCAACAAGGGGACACAGTTGAAAGTTGAAGACTCAGATGAATCACAGGGATGTTAGGAAGTATTTCTTCAGTCACAGAGTTGTCAGGAAGTGGAATAGTTTGGGAAGCGATGCAGTGGAGGCAGGATCCATACATAGCTTTAAGAAGAGGTACGATAAAGCTCATGGCACAGGGAGAGTGACCAGTATCGGCCAGTGAAGAGGCGGGGCCAAGAGCTATGAATCGACCCCTGCAACCACAACTAGGTGAGTACACACACACACACATACACACTCATACACTGTGCTTCGCTTAAAGTTTAAGTTATTGTACTTAGTACACACAATTTTACACCAGGCACTGCTATGCTTCTGCTATATTCTGTACCCACTCTTGTACGTCTGGCATCACTGCTTCACTTTATCTATGTTATCGCTCTCTGTTCACACATTACTGCATTTCACTGCATGTCTAAGTTACTGTGTTATTGTACTTCCGCACATTCTCTCGTACGTTTGGCAGCACTGTGCTCTACTTCCCATCCATGTTACTGTGTACACACTCGTGCGTCTGGCATCGCGCGCTTCGCTTTCTGCCTAAATTATTGTACTGTGACATTCAATTCCTATTTCACGGCGCAATTATTACTTTGTGTCAATTGAAGAGGTCAAATGGAGTATTAATGATTTACTTCCTTCCTTTACTAAACCCCTTACCCCCCTTCCCTTGATATCCCCTTAGACTCCATTAATTAACTCTCACATTACTCCACCACCCTTCATTAACCGTCCCTTCACCCTTAATTACCCTTTCATCTCCCTTAATTGCACTTCACCCTCTCACCGTGATCATCATACATTCTCTCTTCCTTTATTGCTTCTCTTTTACTTTTCCCCTCTTACTCTCCTTTTATATTCTCCCCTCTCTCTCTTCTCCAAATTTTAAGTGAAATGTTGTTTAGTTCTTCTCATTTTACCTCTCATATTCTCTTCTCTACTCCTTGCTATCCCTTCCCTTGTCTTTTTTCTCTCTTACTTCTTTTCTCTAAATAACTCTTGCTCTTCCCTCTTTAAGCGCTTTCACTCTTACTCCATTTATTTACCTGTTTGTCATTCTCTTCACCATTTACATCATTTACTCTCTTCCCTTAGCTCTCTTACTCTCTTCCCTTAGCTCTCTTACTCTCTTTTCTATTTGCCTTTCTTACTCTAGTCTCCTCTCACCTTTTTCACTCCTTACACCTATAAATTTCTTTTCTCTCCCTCATTCTTTCTCTCTCTCTCTCCTCTCCTCTCCTCTCTCTCTGTCTCTGTCTCTGTCTCTGTCTCTGTCTCTGTCTCTGTCTCTTTCTCTCTCTCCCTCTGTCTCTTCTCTCTCTCCTGTCTCTTCTCTCTCTTCTCTTCTCTCTCTGTCTCCTCTCCTCTCTCTTCCTCCTCTCCTCTCTTCTCTTCTCTCCTCTCTCTCTCTCTCTCTCTCTCTTCCTCCCTCTCTCTGTCTCTGTCTCTGTCTCTGTCTCTGTCTCTCTCTCTCTCTCTCTCTCTGAGGTGAAAATTTCACGGACTGAAGAATATCCAGAAGTGATTAAAAATATTCTTAGATTTCTTTTTCAATATTTGACAATAGCCGAGTAAAAACACAGCTATTTGTTAGTGTTTTGAAATGATGGTGGTAGTTGGTGGTTGTTTTGTTGGTGGTGATGATGATGTGGTAGTGGGTGGTTGTTGTTGTGGTGATGATAATGGTAGTTGTAGTGTGATAATAGTGGTAGTTGGTGATTGTTTTGTGGTGGTGGATGATGATGGTGGTAGTTGGTGATTGTTTTGTTGGTGGTGGATGATGATGGTGGTAGTTGGTGGTTGTTTTGTTGGTGGTGGATGAAGATGGTGGTAGTTGGTGTTGTTTTGTTGGTGGTGGATGATGATGGTGGTAGTTGGTGGTTGTTTTGTTGATGATGGGTGAAGATGGTGGTAGTTGGTGGTGGATGATGACGGTGGTAGTTGGTGGTTGTTTTGTTGATGATGGGTGAAGATGGTGGTAGTTGGTGGTTGTTTTGTTGGTGGTGGATGATGATGGTGGTAGGTGGTGTTGTTTTGTTGGTGGTGGATGATGATGGTAGTTGGTGGTTGCTTTGTTGATGATGGGTGAAGATGGTGGTTGTTGTTTTACTGATAGTTTGACTTTTGAGAGAGAACTGGGTGAACAAAGTTTGTGGTAGTCGAGTAATTTGCGGGACAAGCTGGTGGGTTGATAGGGTGGGCGGGGTGGTGGGTTGATAGGGTGGGTGAGTGGTGTGTTGATAGGGTGGGTGGGGTGGTGGGTTCATATGACCCGATAAACAAGCCTTTCGGGTCATATTCACCATCAGTTTTAATCAAGACAAACAAAAACACTAAAACACAAACACACATACACACACGAGCTGTGAATCGACCCCTGCAACCACAACTAGGTGAGTACACACATATGTTTTCTATGATAATTATCACGTGCTTGTTGCAAGCGGGGATCAATGATAAGACTTGAGAGACTTCTTACTTTATTTGTGAGATGGTGGGAACACAGGCACTGTGTTAGACGGAACACCAGTTATTAATCGACCCCTACATGTACAACCAGGTGCGTACAACTACCACCACTCTTGTATGGAATAACGAGAGAGAGAGAGAGAGAGAGAGAGAGAGAGAGAGAGAGAGAGAGAGAGAGAGAGGAGAGAGAAAAGAGGAGGGACGGAGAGAGAGAGAGAGGAGGACAGGAGAGAGAGACAGAACTGTTGTAGGTAACAGCTCTTAGCTTGTCAATAAAGTTAGGAACCCTTAACTTGTAAATAGCTTGTCAATAAAGCTAGGGATCCTTAACCTAACCTGTGTAAAAAAAAAGAGAGGGACAGAGAAAGGAAGAGAGAGAGAGAGAGAGAAAAGAGAGAGAGAGAGAGAGAGAGAGAGAGAGAGAGAGAGAGAGAGAGAGAGAAACTCAAACATGTAGACATAAAAATAGCTCGTTAGTGACATGTAAAAAGAAGCAGAAATTGTAAACACTTTTGTATGTGTGTGTGTGTGTGTATCTATTTGTGGTTGAGGGATCACATAGCTCTGTTTGCCGAGACATAGCTCCTCTGTGTGTGTGTGTGTGTGTGTGTGTGTGTGTTGTGTGTGTGTGTGTCTGTGTGTAATTTGGAAACAATACAAATAAGGTATAAAAAAAGTGTGAAGGAAACAAACGAAGGAAGAGGAAGTGTGAGTGAAGAAACAAGGGGAAGAGGAAGTGTGGAGTGAAGAAACAAAGGGAAGAGGAAGTGTGGAGTGAAGAAACAAGGGGAAGAGGAAGTGTGGAGTGAAGAAACAAGGGAAGAGGAAGTGTGAAGTGAAGAAACAAGGGAAGAGGAAGTGTGAGTGAAGAAACAAGGGGAAGAGGAAGTGTGGAGTGAAGAAACACGGGAAGAGGAAGTGTGGGAAATGAAGAAACAAGGGGAAGAGGAAGTTGGAGTGAAGAAACAAGGGAAGAAGAAGTGTGAGTGAAGAAACAAGGGAAGAGGAAGTGTGAAGTGAAGAAACAAGGGGAAGAGGAAGTGTGAAGTGAAGAAACACGGGGAAGAGGAAGTGTGGAGTGAAGAAACACGGGGAAGAGGAAGTGTGGAGTGAAGAAACAAGGGGAAGAGGAAGTGTGGAGTGAAGAAACACGGGGAAGAGGAAGTGTGAAGTGAAGAAACAAGGGTAAGAGGAAGTGTGAAGTGAAGAAACAAGGGGAAGAGGAAGTGTGAAGTGAAGAAACACGGGGAAGAGGAAGTGTGGAGTGAAGAAACAAGGGGAAGAGGAAGTGTGAAGTGAAGAAACAAGGGTAAGAAGAAGTGTGTAGTGAAGAAACAAGGGGAAGAGGAAGTGTGAAGTGAAGAAACAAGGGGAAGAGAAAGTGTGAAGTGAAGAAACAAGGGGAAGAGGAAGTGTGGAGTGAAGAAACAAGGGGAAGAGGAAGTGTGGAGTGAAGAAACAAGGGGAAGAGGAAGTGTGAGTGAAGAAACAAGGGAAGAGGAAGTGTGGAGTGAAGAAACAAGGGAAGAGGAAGTGTGGAGTGAAGAAACGAGGGAAGAGGAAGTGTGGGTGAAGAAACAAGGGAAGAGGAAGTGTGAGTAAGAAACAAGGGAAAGGAAGTGTGGAGTGAAGAAACAAGGGAAGAGGAAGTGTGGGGTGAAGAAACAAGGGGAAGAGGAAGTGTGGAGTGAAGAAACAAGGGTAAGAGGAAGTGTGGAGTGAAGAAACAAGGGGAAGAGGAAGTGTGGGGTGAAGAAACAAGGGTAAGAGGAAGTGTGGAGTGAAGAAACAAGGGGAAGAGGAAGTGTGGAGTGAAGAAACAAGGGGAAGAGGAAGTGTGGAGTGAAGAAACAAGGGGAAGAGGAAGTGTGGAGTGAAGAAACAAGGGGAAGAGGAAGTGTGGAGTGAAGAAACAAGGGGAAGAGGAAGTGTGGGGTGAAGAAACAAGGGTAAGAGGAAGTGTGAGTGAAGAAACAAGGGAAGAGGAAGTGTGGAGTGAAGAAACAAGGGAAGAGGAAGTGTGGGTGAAGAAACAAGGGTAAGAGGAAGTGTGGAGTGAAGAAACAAGGGAAGAGGAAGTGTGGGTGAAGAAACAAGGGAAGAGGAAGTGTGGAGTGAAGAAACAAGGGAAGAGGAAGTGTGGAGTGAAGAAACAAGGGAAGAGGAAGTGTGGAGTGAAGAAACAAGGGAAGAGGAAGTGTGAGTGAAGAAACAAGGGAAGAGGAAGTGTGGAGTGAAGAAACAAGGGGAAATTTTTTTTTTCGTTCAATAAAGAGAGAAAGAATAAGGAAGACAAGAAAAGGAAAGTTTTGAGGGAAGAAAAGGAAGGAAGGAAGAAAAGGGAAGGGGAGGTGAAGAACAAGGGAGGAAGTTGGAGGAAGAAACAAGGTAGATCTATCCTATTAATATTAACCAGTAAATATGCCTCAATGTAAATAAGACTCATGTAGAAATTAGTAAATACTCCAGGTAAAAATAAACCCAGTAAAGTGGACACAAGTTAGAGATTATTCCACGTTAAATATATCCTCCCCACTGGTAAATACTAATCCCTCCACTGTAATACTATCCTCCACTGTTAAATACTATCCTACCCCACTGTTAAATACTATCCTACCCCAATGTTAAATACTATCCTACCCCAATGTTAAATACTATCCTCCCCCACTGTTAAATACTATCCTCCCCACTGTTAAATACTATCCTCCCCACTGTTAATACTATCCTCCCACTGTTAAATACTATCCTCCCCAATGTTAAATACTATCCTACCCCAATATTAGATACTATCCTACCCCACTGTTAAATACTATCCTCCCCACTGTTAAATACTATCCTCCCACTGTTAAATACTATCCTACCCCAATGTTAAGTACTATCCTACCCCAATGTTAGATACTATCCTACCCCAATGTTAAATACTATCCTCCCCCACTGTTAAATACTATCCTCCCCCACTGTTAAATACTATCCTCCCCACTGTTAAATACTATCCTCCCACTGTTAAATACTATCCTACCCCAATGTAAATAGTATCCTACCCCACTGTTAAATACTATCCCCAGTGTTAAATACTACCCTCTCCACTGTTAAATATTACCCACCCCAATCTTAAATACTACCTCCCCACTCTTAAATACTACCCTCCCTACTGTTAAATACTACCCTCCCCACTGATAAATATTTCCCTCCCCCACTGTTAAATACTACTTCTTCACTGTCAAATATTACCCTCCCCACTTTTAAATACTACCCTCCCCAATATTAAATAATACCCTCACCCACTGTTAAATGCTACCCCCACTGTCAAATACTACCCTCTCCACTGTTAAATACTACCTCCCCACTGTTAAATATTACCCTCCTCCACTGTTAAATACTACTCTCCCCACTGTTAAATACTACCCTCCCATTGTTAAATATTACCCTCCCCCCACTCTCCCCTCTCCGGCAGTTGAGCTGTTACCTTAATACTCGTAACCCACTCAAGCATTACCTCGTAACTCCTGCTTGAGAGGGGAAGCGAGGGGGAACTTAGCTTCACACGTCTCTGAGGGGAAATTGTCTACCCCTTCCTACTTAAGAGGGTCGTTTTCAACCCTGGTTGATGGTACCCCTCACCTTACCCTCTACTGTGAGAAGACGGTTCCCCTTCTGTCCTGTGAGAGGAAGTGGTTTCCCCTTCTGTCCTGTGGGAGGAAGTGGTTTCCCCTTCTGTCCTGTGAGAGGAAGTGGTTTCCCCTTCTGTCCTGTGAGAGGAAGTGGTTTCCCCTTTCCCTGTAATGTGAGGGGAAAAGGTTTCACCTTCCCCTTGTGAGGGGAAAAGTGGTTTCCACTACTCTAATATGAATGTGAAACTGATATCTGTTAAACGTTTTGCACTCTGGCAGTAGGTTGGTAGATACTTAATTTTTTCACCCGTGTTTATCCTCTTTATCTTGCTCTTCCCTTCTCTTTCTCCTCCTCTTCCTCTTCCTCCTCTCTTAGCTCTGATAATAAACAGTTTGAACTCTCATCTCTTTCCACTCTTCCATAATCCATAAGTCATTTAGTGGCACCTCTCCTGCCCTCTTCCCTGCCCTCCCTCCTGCCCTCTTCCCTGCCTTCCCTCTCTCCTGCCCTCCCTCCTGCTCTCTTCCCTGCCCTCCCTCCTGCTCTCTTCCCTGCCCTCCCTCCTGCTCTCTTCCCTGCCCTCCCTCCTGCCCTCTTCCCTGCCCTCCCTCCTGCCCTCTTCCCTGCCCTCCCTCATGTTCTCTATCCTGCCCTCCCTCCTGCCCTCTTCCCTGCCCTCCCTCCTGCCCTCTTCCCTGCCCTCCCTCCTGCCCTCTTCCCTGCCCTCCCTCCTGCCTCTTCCCTCCCTCCCTCCTGTTCTCTATCCTGCCCTCCTTCCTGCCCTCTTCCCTGCCTTTTCTTCTGCCCTCCCTGCCTTCCCTTCCTCTCCCTCCTGCCTTCTTCCCTGCCTTCCCTTCTGCCCTCTCTTCTGCCCTCCCTCCTGCCTTCCCTTCTGCTCTCCCTTCTGCCCTCTCTCCTGCCTTCCCTTCTGGTCTCCCTTCTGCCCTCCCTCCTGCCTTCCCTTCTGCTCTCCCTCCTGCCCTCTTCCCTGCCTTCCCTTCTGCCCTCCCTCCTGCCTTCCCTTCTGCTCTCCCTCCTGCCCTCTTCCCTGCCTTCCCTTCTGCCCTCCCTCTTGCCCTCCCTTCTTCTCTCCCTCCTGCCCTCTTCCCTGCCCTCCCTCCTGCCCTCTCCTTGCCTTCCCTCCTGCCCTCTTCCTTGCCTTCCCTCCTCCTGCCCTCTCTCCTGCCCTCCCTCCTGCCCTCATCCCTGCCCTCCCTCCTGCTCTCTTCCCTGCCTTCCCTTCTGCCCTCCCTCCCTGCCTTCCCTTCTGCTTTCCCTCCTGCCCTCTTCCCTGCCTTCCCTTCTGCCCTCCCTCCTGCCTTCCCTTCTGCCCTCCCTCCTGCCTTCCCTTCTGCCCTCCCTCCTGCCTTCCTTTCTGCCCTCCCTCCTGCTTCCTTCTGCCTCCCTCCTGCCTTCCCTTCCGCCTTCCTCCTGCCCTCTTCCCTGCCTTTTCTTCTGCCCTCCCTCCTGCCTTCCTTCTGCTCTCCTCCTGCCTCTTCCCTGCCTTCCCTTCTGCCCTCTCTTCTGCCCTCCTTCTGCTCTCCCTTCTGCCCTCTCTCCTGCCTTCCTTCTGGTCTCCCTTCTGCCCTCCCTCCTGCCTTCCCTTCTGCTCTCCCTCCTGCCCTCTTCCCTGCCTTCCCTTCTGCCCTCTCTCCTGCCCTCCCTTCTGCTCTCCCTCCTGCCCTCTCCCCTGCCTTCCCTCCTGCCCTCTCCCCTGCCTTCCCTCCTGCCCTCTCCCCGGCCTTCCCTCCTGCCCTCTCCCTTACCCTCTCCCTGCCTTCCCTCCTGCCCTCCCTTCCCTTCTTCTTGCCCTCCCTCCCTCCTCCCCTCTCCCTTTTCTCCCTCCTTCCTTCTCCCTTTCACTCCCTCCTGCCCTTTCCCTTTTCCTCCCTCCTGCCTTCTCCCTTTCACTCCCTCCTGCCCTTTCCCTTTCCCTCCCACCTGCCCTTTCACCTGCCCTTTCTCCTGCCCTGCCCTTTCACCTGCCCTTTCTCCTGCCCTGCCCTCCGTCCCTGCCTTTCCTCCTGCCCTTCCTCCTGCCCTGCCCTCCGTCCCTGCCTTTCCTCCTGCCCTGCCCTCCGTCCCTGCCTTCCTCCTGCCCTGCCCTCCGCCCTGCCTTTCCTCCTGCCCTGCCCTCATCCACGTCCTCAAACACCCATCTCTTCCATTGTCTCTTTACCCACTAATTTCCATTTATTTATTCCCATTCTCTTTCCCCTTTTCTCTCCGTCCAGTGCCACTATCTCCGCCCCTTTCATCTTCACTCTCTGCCTCTTCATCTCCTTACTTACCACTTAACACAGAAAACATTTTTATTTTTCCCACACTTCCTCTATTTATTCCCATCCTCCTCCTGTCTTTATACGGAATCCTTGGTATTGTTTCTATTTTCTATTACATCTTTTCTTCTTCCATGCGTGTCCCTCTCTTCCTCTCTTTCCTTCGTCTTTACCCTTTCCTGCCCTTCTCTCATTGCTCCATCTCTCTCTCTCTCCTCTGATCCCTTCCCCTCACAGCTAGAGGCTGTAACCTTCACTTTTACAGTCTCACACAGCAACAACAGCAAGAGCATAAACAGGAACAGCATATGCTGCCCTGCTGTTTCACAAGGGTTTGTTTACCAGTAAATTAAATGTCTGTTGCCTCTCCCCCGCTGCCAGACGATACCATCCAATTTATCTGATTGTTGCCGGTTACCTATAGGTACCTACGGGTACTTGGAAGTAAGTTTGGTAAGTGTTATAACACCTGCAGACCATGTTCATCTAGCAGAAAATAGGTATCTATGAATTACTGGACTGTTGAAGATGAAATCTAATGGTAAGAACCTTAGCAAATATTTGCACCTATTCACTACTTAGGAGAGTCACTAGGCTAGCTGTGGCTTAGATAGGGATGTTCTCGCCTCAGTGTTCATTATCTCAAGGTACTCGAAGCTCAGTTACTGTAGAGTCCCCAGATGGCTCTCATATTTTGTTTCACCTATGTCAGATACGCTTGCGGTAAAAACTAGGTCCAGTTTTGCTGGTTCATCTCTCTCTCTCGTCGTATTCTTAAATGCTGACACACACACACACACAAATCCCTAATCACTCACAGCAACTTAACTCTTCAAGTGTTTCTCCCAAGCTATTTCTTTGTGGTTGAAATCACCCATGATAACTAGCTTTGCATTAGCTCTATACACTCTTTTAGCCGCTTCTGTTTTGATTATTTCTTTGTTGTTTTCATATTCCTCTCCAGGTGTCTTGTTGTTAGGTGGCGGGTTGTATATCACTACAATTACTACTTTGTGTCTTCCAGTTTTAACTGAGTCTACTATGAAGTTATTTGCTTAATGCCTCTTTATCACTTTCTCCAAAGCTCCACTAATTTCTGATTAACAGGGGGTTTCCGCAGACCACTGTGCTTCCTGTCTTTATTTTGCTTGATATCCTGGTGGAAATATGGTATTTGATATTTTGGCCACCTTTGTCTCTGTGATAGCTATGATGTCTAGGTTTACATCTGCTATTCGTCCTTTCATCTCATGACTCTTGTTTGTGTATCACTCTCTGAACTTTGTTTCCCTTCCCATACACTGGTTTGTGTATGGGAACAAATGAACAACTTTCTGCAAGTTGTTCATTTGACGAAAGTTGGGGAGTAGAACTGGGGCTGGCGTGTGCATTATTACAGAGACGTCAGGAATAAGGTTGTAACAGGGAAGGGAAAAGGGAAGGGCATGGAATAACTGGGAAAGGGGATTGGTGTCAGAAATGGGGCTGGGGAAATAGAGACTGGCCCACTAGTAAAGGGGCCAAGGGGTACACCTTGAGGAGTTCCATGAGGATGGGTGCTTCCTCCTCTTGCCTCCTCGTCTGTTGGTTTTCTCCACGCCTGATGGACTTCTATGTACTCCTGAGTTGTTCCCTCGTCGTCGTCATGTCTCCATCCAGGTATACAACGACTGTAGCATTATGTGGTCTTCAGGTGCACTTTTTTTCTTAGGATCCTGTTCTGAGCTCTGTGTAACCAGAAGAGTAGTTTGATTGGGCATTATTTGCTGTGGGAGAGCCTCTCGATTCTCTGAAAATTTGTCATCTGCCCTGCCTCTTTCTCTTTTCCTGTGATTCGTATCTCATATTCCTTGTCTCATCTCCTCCCTTCAGCCTGATGGAGACCATATGACAGTGACCTCTCTCTTTCTTCCTTCCATGGCTTTTCTCTCCAGATTTTACCATTTCCCCTTTGTTATCTCTCTTATCACCTCCTTAACTAGGAACTTTCCTTCTTTCTCCTTGGATTCCTCTGCTCATTTTTCCTTCCTTCATTGTTCATGCCCCCTATTTCCCATCCTCTTTCAGCTTTTTTTTATTTCTTCCTCCCGTTTAAGGCCTTATTTACATGTTCTCCATTCCTCTTACTCTCTTGTTTATTGCCGCAGGTTCCCACAGAAGAAAATTAAGAACTCCTCCTCAGTTGGCTCTTCAAGTCGGCCATTATTGTATCTAGATACTTCTATCCATCACGTTAGTTGTCCTACTTTATTCACCTATGAACAAGTAAGGTTTCCCTTATCACCTGAGACATTTAGACTACAATGACTGTTTCCTCTACCTCTTTCATGAGACCCAAGATGGTGGACAGCAGTATGCTTTAATAGTATGTGTGTGTGCGCGCGCTCGCTCTCGTAGTCGTGTCCCATCTTCAGAAAGTCATGTATTTATTATTATTATTATTATTATTATTGCTACAGTGTTAGCATCACCCTTGATGGTAGCATCACCCATGATGGTAGCATCACCCATGATGGTAGCACCACCCTTGATGGTAGCATCACCCATGATGGTAGCATCACCCTTGATGGTAGCATCACCCATGATGGTAGCATCACCCTTGATGGTAGCATCACCCATGATGGTAGCATCACCCTTGATGGTAGCATCACCCATGATGGTAGCATCACCCATGATGGTAGCATCACCCATGATGGTAGCATCACCCTTGATGGTAGCATCACCCTTGATGGTAGCATCACCCTTGATGGTAGCATCACCCTTGATGGTAGCATCACCCTTGATGGTAGCATCACCCTTGATGGTAGCATCACCCATGATGGTAGCATCACCCTTGATGGTAGCATCACCCATGATAGTAGCATCACCCATGATGGTAGCATCACCCATGATGGGTAGAGAGAAGGGCGAAGAAATAGATTAACATGGAAATAGACTTGGAAAGATGCAATTCAAAACCTGTTAGCAGGGAATTATGGAAGAGGGTGAGAGGGAGAGAATGGGAGAAGAAGCAATCGCCAATGTTTTTGCCAGAAGTGGTAATGGAATATCCATGTGGAAAGAGAGAGAGAGAGAGAGGTGTCTACCTACCTGCTTACCTGGAGGGTGTTCCGGGGGTCAACGCGCCCAGTCCTTGACTAGGCCTCCCGGTGGAACAGGGCCTGATCGACCAGGCTGTTACTGCTGACCGCACGTAGTCCAACGTAGGAAACACAGCCCGGCTGATCGGGTACTGAGTTTAGGTATCTGTCCAGCTCCCTCTTGAAGGCACCCAGGGGTCTATAGGTAATTACCCTTATGCATGCCCAGTGGGAGTTACTTATTGAGTTTTCTCTTAGTGTACTAATGGCGCCCCTACTTTTCATTGGGGTATATTGCACCGCTCCATCTACTCAGTCTTTTGCTTTCATAGGGAGTGATTTCTGTGTGAAGATTGGGGACCAGTCCCTCTAGGATTCTCCAGGTGTAGATTATGATGTCTCTGGCCTGCACTCCAGTGATTACAAGTCAAGTGACTCCAAGCATTCCCAGTAATTAAGGCGTTTGATGGAAGTTATATGTACAGTAAAGGTTCTCTGTACATTCTCTAGATCTGCGATTTCACCTGCCTTGAATGGAACTGTTAGTGTATAAGGCATCCATTGTTTTTGAAGGTTCTCATTATGCATCTTATTATTTTGTGATAGTGACACTGTTGTGATCATTGAAGGTGAGATCCTCTGACATTAACACTTCCAGGTCCTTCACATTACTTTTCCGCTCTATTGTGTGATTAGAGTTTGTAGTATACTCAGTTCTAGCTATTTTTTCCTCCAGTTTTCCATAACGGAGTAGTTGGAATTTGTCTTCATTGAACATCATATTGTTTTCCGTTGCCCATTGAAAAACTTGGTTCATGTCAATGGATGACACTCTCATGCATATCCTAGTATCGTCTGCAAAGGATGACACGGTGTTATGGTTTATATCTCTGTCTATGTTTAATATGAGGATGAGAAACAGGATGGGGGCGAGTACTGTGCCTTATGGAACAGAGCTCTTCACTGTGGCAACTTCCGACTTAACTCTGTTTACCACTACTCTTTGTGTTATTTTGTGTGTTATTACACCATGATCGCACTTGTCAAAGGCTTTTGCAAAATTTGTGTATACTACATCTGCATTCTGTTTGTCATCCACTGCATCCAAGACCATATCATGGTGGTCCAGTTGTTGCGAGAGGCAGGATCGACCTGTTTTGAACCCATGATGCCCTGGAGTGTGCAGTTGTTGGGAATCCAAGTGGTTTTCAATCCTGCTTCTTAGAACTCTTTCAAAGTTTTTTATGTTATACGTTAGAGCAATTGGTCTATAGTTCTTAGCTATTACTCTGCTTCCACCTTTATAGAGTGGGGCTATATCCATTGCTTTTAGTGACTGTGGGATTTCACCTGTGTCTATGCTTCCTCTCCATAGCAAACTTAAGGCACGCGAAAAGGGTTTCTTGCAGTTCTTAATGAACACAGAGTTCCAGGAGTCTGGGCCTGGGGCTGAGTGCATGTCCCCATCTTCATTTTATGTATATATATATTGTTCGATTATATTGTGTTAACTAAAATTCTACATCGTAAGAGTTTAAAATTGTACACGAGGTTAAATATAATGTTGCACAAGCATGTCAATGGGTTTCTCAAAATCCAGTGGATTTAGGGTTATGTAAAAAATTTGGCATACATTAACAGGGTTTTGAGGCTCATTCATGAAAAAATAATTTGGATTGTCTATCTTTAGACTGATTAATGGCTCGCTAAACACAGAGTCGTATTGAGACTTCAGTATCTCGCTCGTTTCTTTGTCATCTCTGCAAGTTCCATCTCGTCTGAGCAAGGGCGTTTGTTGAATGCATCCACTACCATCCACTACCACGTCTCACTACCATTGATCTGTATCCATGTACTTCAAAATGCGCCAGGTCTGGAAATAAATTTTTTCTCCATTCATCTGCCAACAATAATTGTTTCTTTACCGACGTTCTGGCGGTTGTGCCAACTTCAGGAGCCTTCATCGAACAGTTGAAGAATGAACATTTACGCCAGCTGAAGCCAAATCTCTCTGTAGATCTTTGCTGGTTTTCTTGGGATCCTTCACACCATTTCTTATGATAACCTAGTCATCGTGAGGTGTTGTCTTGCATTTTCTTCCACATCTTCCTCGACGCAGCGCTCCTCATCACCAGTGTCGTCAGCGCTCTTCAGAATCCGACCAACAGTTGACTTTGCTAGGCTCAAATTTTCGGCGATCTGTCTGATACTCAAATCATCATGTTTTCTAAGAGGTACAATACTTGCACACTTCCTAGGAGTAACATGCATCATGTACTTTAGCAGTAATCATGATCTGAAGGAGAAAATTTGGGGAAACCACATTCACTCACTGAGCACACTTGCAGGAATAGCCTAACAGAACAACAGCTGTTGTAGCAATGACGAGAGTCACAGGGTAACACTAAAACTGGATGGTTGCCAGAAGTTGGTAGCAAACTCTTTTGAAAAGAAGTGAACCAAAACTACATTAAATAATCCGGAGATTAAGCATATGAGATAATCACAAAATTTAATCCAGTCCCAATTAATCTGCACACTAATGATTATATATATATATATATATATATATATATATATATATATATATATATATATATATATATATATATATATATATATATATATATATATATATGTCGTGCCGATTAGGTAAAACTTGCGATTTTGGCTTAAATAGCAACGCTCTTCTTGCCACATAAGACAAGCGAAAATTTGTGTTTGCAATAATTTCGCAAAAATCTTTCTAAACGAAACAAAAAAAAAAAATTCATTGTGTTTGTTTATTATTAAATTATTGTAAACGTATCTAAAATATATTTAGTTTGGTTAGGCTAAATTAAATTGCGTTTGTTGTGATAAGGTTAGGTAAGTTTTCAAAGTTTCTCTTGGTACAAAATTATAAATTCTTACATTAACATAAATGAAAATAATATATCTTTAAAGGTATAAGAGAAAATTTTAGAAAGGACTTAAATTTAAATGAGTTCTTGCTAATTGACCAGTTTTACCTAATCGGCACTATATATATATATATATATATATATATATATATATATATATATATATATATATATATATATATATATATATATATATATATATATATATATATATATATATATATATATATAATGTAAAACACACAAACGTTCCAAAATTCTCTTTTGAGTTGGCTTCTAACGTGGATGGGGAGAACAATGTCAAAATTCGTCAGCAAAACGATGCAAGTTGAGGGGTGGTATTGATGAGGGATGGTATTGATGAGGGATGGTATTGATGAGGGATAAGTGATGAGACTGCAAACCGTTGATGTGGAACGTGACCAGCTTGAAATTGATGGAAGGATGAAATTGATGGGGGAATAAAGTAATGATTCGGAACATATCGAGCTGGAAATTGATGGGTGTGCGGTGAATGGGTGTTGTAAGTGGGGAGGAAGAGAGTGGGGAAAGGGGGAGTTAAGGTGGAAAAGATGGGTGGGAAGGGGGGGATAGGTACAGTAAGTGGTGGTTTTAAGGGAAGAGGAAGAAGGAGAATAAATGAAGAAAGGATAGATGGGAATGGGGGAGAGGTTGTGGGTGTAAGGGGAGAGGGAAAGGGGAGGGGGAAATTAAGTGAGAAAGGATAGGTGGGGAGGGGAGGGGGGAATAGATGGGAATCTGATGGGTAAAAAGTTGATTACCAGTAAATTGATGGTCTGGACCATAGTCTGGTGGAGGGTGTAGACCAGTAGTTCCCCCAAAATTTCGGGCCGCCGCCCCCTTGGCTCCCAGGCCACATCCCCAGCGCCCCCCTATACACACATACGAACACACCTCTTAGTATTAGATTTACTGCTAATTCAAAACAGCTAATCTAACACTATAAACAAGCGTATTTAACAAATAAAAATTAACATATTAAACTAATTTAACAGTATGAAAGGGTAAATTTACACCTCGTCTTTAACTACATCGTCTTTACAATTTTAATGAGATGGATGTTCTTGGTGCATGAACATCACAGCTTCTCAACATCAGTCTTGAAGGAACTAAAAAGAAGTCTTAGATGCCCACGTTCAGTAATTTTTAGTCTGTTTCTTTGAATGGCAAGACGCTTGGCGACTGTACTGAAGCCTCGCTCTGGTAAATACGATGTTGGGAAGGCAGTCAAGTACATCTTGACTGTTTCAGAGTGCAGGGTAGTGGTCAGAGTGCAGGGTAGTGGTCAGAGTGCAGGGTAGTGGTCAGAGTGCAGGGTAGTGGTCAGAGTGCAGGGTAGTGGTCAGAGTGCAGGGTAGTGGACAGAGTGCAGGGTAGTGGTCAGAGTGCAGGGTAGTGGTTAGAGTGCAGGGTAGTGGACAGAGTGCAGGGTAGTGGTCAGAGTGCAGGGTAGTGGTCAGAGTGCACGGTAGTGGTCAGGAGTGCAGGGTAGTGGTCAGAGTGCAGGGGGTAGTGGTCAGGAGTGCAGGGTAGTGGTCAGAGTGCAGGGTAGTGGTCAGAGTGCAGGGTAGTGGTCAGAGAGCAGGGTAGTGGTCAGTAGTGCAGGGAGTGGTCAGAGAGCAGGGTAGTGGTCAGAGTGCAGGGTAGTGGTCAGAGTGCAGGGTAGTGGTCAGAGTGCAGGGTAGTGGTCAGAGTGCAGGGTAGTGGTCAGAGTGCAGGGTAGTGGTCAGAGTGCAGGGTAGTGGTCAGAGTGCAGGGTAGTGGTCAGAGTGCAGGGTAGTGGTCAGAGTGCAGGGTAGTGGTCAGAGAGCAGGGTAGTGGTCAGAGTGCAGGGTAGTGGTCAGAGGCAGGGTAGTGGTCAGAGTGCAGGGAAGTGGTCAAAGGTGCAGGGTAGTGGTCAGAGTGCAGGGTAGTGGTCAGAGTGCAGGGGTAGTGGTCAGAGTGCAGGGTAGTGGTCAGAGTGCAGGGTAGTGGTCAGAGTGCAGGGTAGTGGTCAGAGTGCAGGGTAGTGGTCAGAGAGCAGGGTAGTGGTCAGAGAGCAGGGTAGTGGTCAGAGTGCAGGGAAGTGGTCAGAGTGCAGGGTAGTGGTCAGAGTGCAGGGTAGTGGTCAGAGTGCAGGGTAGTGGTCAGAGTGCAGGGTAGTGGTCAGAGTGCAGGGTAGTGGTCAGAGTGCAGGGTAGTGGTCAGAGTGCAGGGTAGTGGTCAGAGTGCAGGGTAGTGGTCAGAGTGCAGGGTAGTGGTCAGAGTGCAGGGTAGTGGTCAGAGTGCAGGGTAGTGGTCAGGAGTGAGGGTAGTGGTCAGGAGTGCAGGGTAGTGGTCAGAGTGCAGGGTAGTGGTCAGAGTGCAGGGTAGTGGTCAGAGTGCAGGGTAGGGTCAGAGTGCAGGGTAGTGGTCTGAGTGCAGGGTAGTGGTCTGAGTGCAGGGTAGTGGTCTGAGGCAGGGTAGTGGTCAGAGTGCAGGGTAGTGGTCAGAGTGCAGGGTAGTGGTCAGGAGTGCAGGGGTAGTGGTCAGAGTGCAGGGTAGTGGTCAGTGAGTGCAGGGTAGTGGTCAGGAGGCAGGGTAGTAGTCAGGAGTGCAGGGTAGTGGTCAGAGTGCAGGGTAGTGGTCAGAGTGCAGGGTAGTGGTCAGAGTGCAGGGTAGTGGTCAGAGTGCAGGGTAGTGGATCAGAGTGCAGGGTAGTGGTCAGAGTGCAGGGTAGTGGTCAGAGTGCAGGGTAGTGGTCAGAGTGCAGGGTAGTGGTCAGAGTGCAGGGTAGTGGTCAAGTGCAGGGTAGTGATCAGAGTGCAGGGTAGTGGTCAGAGTGCAGGGTAGTGGTCAGAGTGCAGGGTAGTGGTCAGGAGTGCAGGGTAGTGGTCAGAGTGCAGTGGTAGTGGTCAGAGTGCAGGGTAGTGGTCAGAGTGCAGGGTAGTGGTCAGAGTGCAGGGTAGTGGTCAGAGTGCAGGGTAGTGGTCAGAGTGCAGGGTAGTGGTCAGAGTGCAGGGTAGTGGTCAGAGTGCAGGGTAGTGGTCAGAGTGCAGGGTAGTGGTCAGAGTGCAGGGTAGTGGTCAGAGTGCAGGGGTAGTGGTCAGAGTGCAGGGGTAGTGGTCAGGAGTGCAGGGTAGTGGTCAGAGTGCAGGGTAGTGATCAGAGTGCAGGGTAGTGGTCAGAGTGCAGGGTAGTGGACAGAGTGCAGGGTAGTGGACAGAGTGCAGGGTAGTGGACACCATCTTCAGGCAAAGCAAAGGTTGTTTATCTGCATTATGTTTACTGCGTTTGCCTTGATCCAATTTCTTGGATCAAGAGCCTTTCCCAGGAATCATGGAAAGTGCACTGCGGGAAGTCAAGATATTTTGTTATTCTCTCTTCTTCTTCTTCTTCTTTCTCCTCTCTCTCTCTCTCTCTCTTTCACATAGTGCCATTGTGTGCTAAGAGTGAAGTGCACTCGTGCACGTTGTGGCACCCAGTGAACTCTGCTGAGTGCCAGGGAGAGTAGGAGACTGAGGGAGAGATGAGGAGAGAGGAGAGAGAGAGAGAGAGAGAGAGAGAGAGAGAGAGAGAGAGAGAGAGAGAGAGAGAGAGAGAGAGAGAGAGAGAGAGAGAGAGAGAAATGGAAGAAGGTATGATGAAAGAGAGATTAAGGGAGGGAAGGGATAGAAAGAATGATAGGAGAGGGAAGAAGGGAAATAAGATTTGAAAGGAAAAGTGGGAAGGAAGGGAAGGAGGCTAAAGGAGGGAGTCTGAAGGAGGGAGTGAAAGAGGCAGGAGGGAGAAAAAGAGACAAGGAGGGAGTCTGAAGGAGGGAGGGAAGGAGGGAGACTGAAAGAGGGAGGGAGGGAAACTGAAGGAGGAAGGGAGGAAGGGAGAGGTTGGTGGAAACAGTTGTTCTCCCTACTGAACTGAAACTTCATGATGGCTTCTCATTTAAAAATTTCGCTCTAGGTAGGCCTCCTGAGCGTGTCCACACACACATACAGAGGTTCGAGCCCGCACGCCACCTGCTCTCGTGAACCGTCTAATATATGCCGGTTTGAGCAGTATATTACTGCTGATTTGCATACTGCCGTAACTCGGTGCAGCTGGAGGTGAGCCAGCTGCTGTTTTATTGCTCCGAAGCCTTGGAACAAAACATTGTGTTTGTCTCGGAGCTTTAAGACAGTGAGGGTGAATGAGTTAGTGTTTGTATTCTCTAGGTGAGAGAGGAGAAAGGAGTAAAGGAAGGTGAGGGAGAATGAATGAGGGAGGAGGGCATGAGGGAGAAGGGAGTGAACAAGTCTGGCCGTATTTTCGTGATATATATTATTATATATATATATATATATATATATATATATATATATATATATATATATATATATATATATATATATATATATATATATATATAATATATATATATATATGAGCGAATGGAGACATGGTTTTAGGACTTGACGTGCTGTTGGAGTGTAAATAAGGTAACATTTATGAAGGATTCAGGGAAACCGGAGGCCGGACTTGATTCTGGAGATGGGAAGTACAGTGCCTGCACTCTGAAGAAGGTGTTAATGTTGCAGTTTTATAACTGTAGTGTAAGCATGCCTCTGGCAAGACAGTGATGGAGTGAATGATGATGAAAGTTTTCTTTTCGGGCCACCCTGCCTTGGTGAGAAATGGCCGATGTGTTATATATATATATATATATATATATATATATATATATATATATATATATATATATATATATATATATATATATAATAAAGTCAAAGCGTCCTGATGGAGTCACTATGCTACCCTGGAAGGATGGTAAGCAGATTGTTTGGGACTACATCTGGCCACCACATTGGCAGACACCTACTTGCCATACTCTGAAGGTGAAGGGGGTGGAGCCGCCAGCTACAGGGAGACCCAGAAGACCCGCAAATATGAAGGCCTTTCCTGCTATAACTTCATCCCAGTAGGTTCGGAGACCCATGGAGCATGGGGCAAGTGTGCTCTAAAGTTCCTCAAAGAGCTGGTTGAAAAACTCATTACTCAAACCAAGGATCACAGAGTGGCCAGCTTCCTCTTTCAGAGACTCAGTTTGCGATCCAGAGGGAAAATGTCTGCAGCATTCTGGGCACGTGGCCCACCGCCGGGGAGCTGGACGAAGTATTCGAGATGTAGCTCTGAGATGTTATCTATGTTGTTCTACTCCTTATTGTATTTTTGTCAATATTTTGTCTTTAAATAAAGTATATATATATATATATATATATATATATATATATATATATATATATATATATATATATATATATATATATATATATATATATATATATATATATATATATATATATATATATTATATATTATATATATATATATATATATATATATATATATATATATATATGCATATAGTGCTTTACCGACAGTACCACACTGGATAATACCTTGGCGCCCAGCTCACGCTAGACGTTTTGAACCAAGGCAGCCAGCATTCAGGCAGGTTTCTTATAGCCAGAGATCAGTGTTTTTGAATATTTCACCTGTTCTTGCGAATTCCTAACATTGTAAAAATCTCTAGTTGGTCGATGCATGCAGGGGATGAGATGAAAAGCTGTAAGCCACCTGCCTGAAAGCTGGCTGCCTTGGATCAAAACGTCTAACGTGAGCTGGGCGCCAAGGTATTGTCCAGTGTGGTACGGTCGGTAGAGCACTGCATACCTTGTTGCAAGGTTCGTAGGTTCGATATATATATATATATATATATATATATATATATATATATATATATTATATATATATATATATATATATATATATATATATATATATAATATGGTCCAGGTTTCCTTGTTTACCGCATGACCAACCAGGCTATTGCTGCCACCTTCCATCAGTCACTATCTTCCCTCCCCTGCACCCTCCCCTTCCCCCGACCCACAGCTCAGGAAATATGCTACAGTCGTGCTGGGAATATCCCTTCAGGTATTACTGTTACACGAGGTCCTGGCTTCCAGGCCAGAGCTATGGCTTAGTGAGGCGAATATTGCATTGATATTAATGTATTTGTTGATGTACCAGTGTGTGTGTGTGTGTGTACTCACCTATTTGTGGTTGCAGGGGTCGATTTACATTCCTGGCCCCGCCTCTTAACTAGTCGCTACTAGGTCCATTCTCTTCCCTGCTCCAAAAGCTTTATCGTACCTCTTCTCAAAGCTATGTATGGATCCTTTCTAACATCCCTGTGACTCCTCTGACTTTTATCTTCCAGTTGTGACAGATTGTTGCAGTGTCTCATCTCTGAAACATCCAGTCCCTATCCATTTTGTCAATTCCTCTCAGTATTTTATACGTCATTACCATGTTTTCCCTATCCCATCTGTCCTCCAGAGTCGTTAGGTTGTAGGACATACGCCTTTGCTCCGGGACTAATTTTGTTGCAAACCTTTGCACTTTCTCTAATTTCCTGATGTGCTTGACCAGGTGTTGGTTCCGAACTGGTGATGCATACTCCAGTATGGGCCAGACGTACACGGAGTACAGAGTCTTGAACGATTCCTTATTAAGGTGTCGAAACGCTATTCTGAGGTTTGATATGCGCCCATATGCTGCAGCAGTTATTTGGTTGGTGTGCGCCTCAGGAGATGTGCTCGGTATTATACTCACCCCAAAGTCCTTTTCTTTGAGTGAGGTTTACAGTCTTCGGCCACCTAGCTTGTACTCTGTCTGTGGTCTTCTTTGACCTTCCCCAAACTTCATGACTTTGCACTTGGTGAGGTCAAACTCCAGGAGCACAGTTGCTGGACCAGGCTTGCAGCCTATTCAGATTCATTTGTAGTCCTACCTGATTCTCATTCGCTTAAATTCTTCACATTAGCTTCACATCGTCTGCAGACAGGAACACCTCTGAATCTGTCCCTTCGGTCATCTCATTCACAATACCAGAAACAGCACCGGCCCTAGGACTGACACCTGTGGAACCTCGCTCGTCACAGGCGCCTGGTTACGTACCATCACTCATTGTTTCCTTCCTGTCAGATATTCCCTGATGCATTGCAGTGCCTTTCCTGTTATTCCTGCTTGCGCCTGTAGCTTTTACACTAATCTCTTGTGTGGAACTGTGTCGAAATCCTTCTTACAGCCCAAGAATATGCAATCTACGCCCCCCACCTCCTCTATATCTCTATTCTGCCACCTTGTCGTAATACTCCAGTAGGTTTGTGACACAGGATTTCCCACCCCAGAAACCGTGACGGTTATTTTGTATAAACTCATTACTTTCTAGGTGTTCCACCACTCTGCTCCTGATAATCTTCTCCATGACTTTGCATACTATATATGTCAATGACACTGGTCTGTAGTTTAATGCTGGCTGTCTGTCTCCTTTCTTTAAAAACAGGGACTACATTTATTGTGTGTGTGTGTGTGATGTGTGTGTGTGTGTGTGTGTGTGTGTGTGTGTGTGTGTGTCGTGTGTGTTTGCAAGCAAGCCAAGGGTGTGTCTGACACAGGAACACCTTGGAGTATTTTTATAGATAATTTTTTCCATCAGTTGCAACACTTGCCTGACCTACTGTCACAACCTTCTACTAGTGGACCCCCCCACCTGTGACGCCGTCTCCATCTGCTTCACCTCACCTGCCTCAGTACACGAGCTCCTTCCACCTGCATATGCTCTACTTTCATCTAGGGCCTAAGCTAAGGGACTGAGTACATCATCTCAAGGCTGAGGGGACTGATTACCTTAAACTTCCTCTTCAGGTCTTCCTCCGTTTTGTCTCCACTGGATTAATAAAGTTGCTGGTGGGCGAAACGGTTTCACAGTAAAGATATATATATATATATATATATATATATATATATATATATATATATATATTATATTTGTAGAAAGAGAAGAGAGAGAGAGAGAGAGAGAGAGAGAGAGAGAGAGAGAGAGAAAATAATTGCTTTAGCGTCATCAGCGTAAAATATAACGCATCTCTCTCTCTCAAAATAAAAAAAAAGTTGCAAATGAGATAAATATATTTAGGTTCGTATCCACTAAAATAAATCATCAACAGGTGGAATAAATTTTATATATTTTCCGACTCCTGCCGCTATTTCATACACATTACCTCCCAAATTTATGTGGCAAAGCCAAAAATAATTTTTTTTCGAGCAATGATGTTCATTGTTCATTTGATTATTTTTTTTCTCCTCTTCTGTTTTATCCAAATTTTGATTTTTTTAATACTGCTTTTTTTTTTCTTACATTCTATTTTTGTCCTAAATATGAATTTTATATATATTTTTTGTCTGTATTTTATTCTAAATCTGACTTTCGTACTTCTATTTTTTCTCTATTTTTTATCTCATGTATATTGAGAGAGAGAGAGAGAGAGAGAGAGAGAGAGAGAGAGAGAGAGAGAGAGAGAGAGAGAGAGGCTGTCAGATAAGCCATTTTTGGAGTGATGAAATCCAATCCTACAGTAAGACTGTCAGGAATGATGGGATCCAATCCTAATGTACGACTGTCAAGAGTGATGGGATCCAATCCTAACGTAGGATTTTCAAGGAATGATGGAATCCAATCTTATAGTAGGATTGTCATTGATGATGGAATCCAATTCTACAGTAGGTATGTTAGGGATGATGGAATCCAATCTTACAGTAGGATTTTCAGTGATGGAATCCAATCTTACAGTAGGGTTGTCAGGAATGATGGCATCCAATCTAACGTAGGACTGTCAGAGATAATGGGATCCAGTCCTACCAAAGGGTTGTCAGGAATGGTGGAATGAAATCCTAACGTAGGGTTGTCAGGGATGATGGGATCCAATCTTACTACAGGGTTACCAGGGATGATGGGGGGTGCAGACCTTGTAGCGCACCTGAAGAGGGTTTACCGCCCTAAAGCGAATCGGATCGCATTGTGGGTCGACAGTGTGTGGGATTTACACGCCTGAGTCTCTCCTTAACCCCTCAGTTCGAAGCGAGGGTGGGGAGGCAGACAGATGAGGGGAGGGAGGGGAGGGGGAAGTTAGGGAGGGAAGGAAAGTGGGGAGAGGGGAAAGAAGTTGCAAAAGTCAGAGTGGGACTTGAGAATAGTCCTTAGACGGGTCGAAATATCGTTGATTTGCGATTTTTTTTTCCATCAACGGTATTGTGGGATTTTGTCTTCATCTTCTTCCTCTTGCAACGTAAAGTGGTGGACGTAATGCAATGTTTAATAATAATAATAATACTTAAAAATGTTTTCCAATATATATATATATATATATATATATATATATATATAATATATATATAACCACAGTGACAAAATGAATTCGAAAGCGCTTATAATGAGCTCAAAAACAAACTAAAATGCAAGTTAGACAAACTAATTGAAAACAGTGCCTAGACTAAACATGTTAATAACAACTTTGTAATTAACCTGTCAAATGAAGCATTAGATAAGAGCACAACCGCTGCTCCAGGTTTCCCCCTCTAAGTTTTGCAACCTCTAAAAAAAGATTCATTAATGTGGAATTTTGCAGAAGATTTTTTGCAAACTTGGAAAAAATCTACCGACTTATCCATTGATGCGATTAACATAAGGGAGCGATTTATAGTTCCTTGATAAAACAAAATAATCCCAGTTGTACTCAGAGATTTTTTTAAGTCATATGAAAATCTTAAAAATAATGAAAATCTGTATATTACTAGAGCAGACAAAATAAATGCGACTAGCCGGGAGGCGGGCTAAAACAACACGAGTTCGATCCCCGGCTAGTCGCAGTGTTGTTATTGATTATATATATATATATATATATATATATATATATATATATATATATATATATATATATATATATATATATATATATATATATAATCAATGACAACACTGTGCTACAGGGTTCGAACCCATGGTAAAGGTCCTGTGGATAAAGGCGTCATGTGGTTCTCACTCACAATGACGGGCCAGTATAACATGGGTTCGAACCCTGGCTAGCAGTGTTGTTATGTTATTGATCAATACCACTCGTTCGTTGTTACAATAATATATATATATATATATATATATATATATATATATATATATATATATATATATATATATATATATATATATATTGTATTCATTTTAGGGATGGATTCCGTTTACGCGTTGAATAAAACGGCGGAGCCGTTTTATTCTGTTAACAGTGCCGTTAGAGGAGAGCGCCACTTGTTTTATTAACAGTAGCGCAGCTTTATTACCTGCAGTCTGTCATAACTAGGTTCCAGTGGATCCTTATAACTAGTTTCCAGTGGATCCTTATAACTAGGTTCCAGTGGGTCCTCATAACTAGGTTCCAGTGGATCTTTATAACTAAGTTCCAGTGGATCCTTATAACTAGGTTCCAGTGGATCCTTATAACTAGGTTCCAGTGGGTCCTTATAACTAGGTTCCAGTGGATCTTATAACTAGGTTCCAGTGGGTCCTTATAACTAGGTTCCATTGGATCCTTATAACTAGGTTCCAGTGGATCCTTATAACTAGGTTCCAGTGGATCCTTATAACTAGGTTCCAGTGGATCCTTATAACTAGGTTCCAGTGGATCCTTATAACTAGGTTCCAGTGGATCCTCATAACTAGGTTCCAGTGGATCCTCATAACTAGGTTCCAGTGGATCTTGTAACTAGGTTCTGGCTAGGGTTTACACCCCGTTGTCCGCAAGTGTTTAAGTCTGGAGGAAAATCAAGGGAGGACTTGAGTGAGGGTGGGGAGGAGAGGCTGGGGAGGAGAGGGAAGTTTGGGGGAAAAAGTATCTGGGAAGGAGAGAGTCTGGGGAGAGAGCTGGGGAGGATAGTTTGAGAGGGGAAAGGAGGAAGGGGGGTTATGATGGTAGTTGGATGGTGAGAATAGTTTTTTGTGGGGAGGAAACTTTGGTGCTAGGGAAAGTTGGTGGGGAGGATAGTGTGATGGGGAGAATATAACTCACTTTGTCTCCCCACAAATCTTTCAGCGAAGACATGATTAATTTCATTCGAGATAAAAGTATCTTTCACTGAAATTAAATTTACTGACTACACACTCGTGGCTTTGTTTACATGTTTATGTCTGCGATTCTCCGTATGAATGTGAAATTATTAATTAAAACGCGTCCCCCCCCCAAAAAAAAAAAAAACACACACAAAAATTTGAAACACAAACATAAGAATCTCTCCTGAGAAAGACGAGGCTTCCGAATTTTCTTTCAACACAGTAACATTAGACGGAGGTGAAAGCAGGTCCCCAATTTGGAATTTGGGGAAGCCAGAACCCAGTATTACTGGGAGTTAGTGGGGAGAGGGGAGGAGAAGGCAAAGTAATGGAGAGGGGACAGTGGACGGGGGAAATAGAATGGGAGAAAGAGCTAAGAAGTAAGCGTATTTTATATATGTAGTGCCGAATAGGTAAAACTGGTTAATTAGAAGAACTCATTTAGAATTAAGTTCTTTCTAAAATTTTCTTATACGTTTAAAGATATATAATTTTTTTATTAACGTTAATGTAAAAAATTAATAGTTTTGTACCAAAAGAACCTTAGAAAACTTACCTAACCTTATAACAAGGGCAATTTAACTGAGCCTAATCTAAATAAATATATTTTCGATAAGTTTACAATAATTTAATAATAAACAAGCACAATTAAATTTTTTTTTTCGTTAGGTTTAGAATGATTTTTGAGAAATTATTGCATACGCAAATTTTTGCTTGTCTTATTCGGCAAGAAGAGCGTTGCTATTTAATCCAAAATCACAAGTTTTACCTATTTGGCATGACATTATATATATATATATATATATATATATATATATATATATATATATATATAATAATATATATATATATGCGCAAACAATCGCAGACAGGAATCTTAACTATGCAAGACAAGCCAAAGATTTCTACCCACCGTGGCTTGTCTTGCAATATATATATACATATATCAAATGCAATATCCAGTGTATATATATATATATATATATATATATATATATATATATATTACATATAAATGAATATCCAGTGTATATATATATATATATACACACTGGATATTGCATTTTTTTTAAGTTTAATTGCATATTTATGTTATAATTGGTAAAACAACAAAAATATAGATTCCATTTTTGGAAGCAACATGGCGAGGTAATTAGAACTCCCCAGAGCCTCGTGAACACAAGAGGTACTTAGCATGAAGAGCTTCGTTACTCCTTCTCACTGCTTGTGAACACCTCCCAGAATCTGCTGTGTATTTGTTAACTGAACAATACCAGGCGCCAGTGCTCCTTCAGGGTGCTTTCAAGGGTAATTCGATTCCTTCTGATTCACGTTCTTGCTCATTCCTCTGGAGGGACAATGAACCGTTTTATTTCAGGGGTATAAGTATCGGGGTTACTGAAGTGGCTTTCTTAGACATTTAAATTTTCGTGTGGCTTTAGATTGCCGCCTTAGAGATCTTGCGAGGTTACTCCAGGTAATATCTACCTTTGGGAGAGTTCCATGGCTGCTAAGGTTAATTTCTCCGTTGAAGGGCATTCCAGAAGTACTATGACCATTCCAGATGTTCTACGACCATTCCAGATGACCTACGACTATTCTAGATGCACTACGATCATTCCAGACGTATTACAACCATTCCAGAAATTGAATGAACCTTGGTTGCTGCTGCTGCAACCTCTCATACTGAAGGTATAAGTTCGTTCTTTGTGCACTGATCAAAAAAATTGTGTTCCAGAAAATGTAAAGGTTCTTGATATCATAAACGGCGACACAGGGCTCTGGAAAAGGCTTCCTAGAGGAAAAAATAGAATCAATAGCAAAAATGCCATTGCAGGGATCTTGAAAACTTCTGTTTCTCCAGATAATGTATAAGTGCTTAATAATAAACACCGACATTCCAGCGAGAATATAAAAGCATAACAGAACAATTCCAGAAATGTCGTGGATAGTTTGGCACTTCACCAGACATTCCAGATCTTTTCCAGATTCTCTTCAGCTTCGAAGCCCAGCAGTCTTCCAAGTCCTGGACGTGGCTTCCTGGACCTGGAAGGCTGGTCCTGGACACCAGGTCTTGGTCCTGGACGCCAAGTCTTTGTCCTGGACGGAAGGTGACCACACACACTGGTATTAAAGACTCAGCATCGCTGGCAACGAAGCTGATACAAGCTTGTCCCGCGTGATGCCGCTCTCTAGAAGTTTTTGACCCCTTGTCTGGAAGATTTGATCTCTTGTCTGGAAAATTTGATCCCTTGTCTGGAGGATTTGATTCCCTTGTCTGGAGGATTTAATCCCTTGTCTAAAGGATTCGTTCCCTTGTCTGAAGAATTTGATTCCCTTGTCTGGAGAACTTAATCTCGTCTGGAGGATTTAATCCCATGTCTAGAGGATTTCTATATTTATTATTAATGTAAATATTTTCCCCCATTGTAGAAGAAAATATGAAATTGAAAATGGTATTAGAATATAACAATGTAAACTATATAACTGAAGTGAAATGTAAGAAACCGGTGAAACAATAAAAATTTCAACTTTTTCAAAAGTTCCATAAAAAGCAAACAGCTGTAAAAAAAAAACAAGACTCTTTCCGTATAGAAAATATCAAAAGATTTCAAGGTTCAAGTAATCTATAAGAAGAATTTAGAATGACAGATTTCAAGGTTCATGTGATCTATAAGAAGAATTTACAAATGATAATTTGGTTCTATAAGAAGAATTTACAAATGATAGATTTCAAGGTTCAGTGATCAATAAAAAAAATTGACTGATGTCCCTTGGCAAGCAAGGGACATTTGGCAACCTGACTGACATGCTGTCGCCGACAGTCAAGCCTGACTTCAGTCTATCTGGCTTGACAGTTTGGCTTAGGCAGCCTGGCTGAGAAGGAGTACAGCCCTCGAAACTGGTCACAGGTATTTTTCGGGTAATTCCGGTTTTAAATTGGCAAATTGGTGATCCGAAAATAGTGGCAAAAGCCTTCGTTTGCCTCGTCCCATTGTGACCATTGAGGCCTAGTTAAAAATGTTGGAAGCTGTTAACATTCCTTAAAGAATGGAAAAGAACAAGCGAGGACTGTGTCTCGTGACCTGTACCAGGTCTGTGTCTCGTGACCTGCACCAGGACTGTGTCTCGTGACCTGTGCCAGGTCCGTGACTCGTGACCTGCACCAGCACCGTGTCTCGTGACTTACACCAGGACTGTGTATCGTGACCTGCACCAGGACCGTGTCTCGTGACCTGCACCAGGATCGTGACTCGTGACCTGCACCAGCACCGTGTCTCGTGCCCCTGCACCAAGACTGTGTCTGTGACCTGTGCCAGGACCGTGTCTCTGACCTACCAGGATCGTGACTCGTGACCTGCACCAGCACCGTGTCTCGTGACCGCAAAGACTGTGTCTCGTGACCTGTGCCAGGTCCGTGTCTCGTGACCTGTACCAGGACCGTGTTTTTGGAATATGGAAATTACAGCACCCGCTGACGTCGTTCCTGGTGAGTACGGCGGTAGGCAGGCTTACAGGCAAGAGGCAGGCTTGGCAAGTAGGCAGGCTTACAGGCGGTAGGCAGGCTTACGGCAGGTAGGGGGCCAGGCAAGTGGGAGAAACAGGCAGGTAGGCAGGCTTACAGGCAGGTAGGCAGACTTACAGGCAGGTAGGCAGGCTTACAGGCAGGTAGACAGGCTTACAGGCAGGTAGGCAGGCTTTCAGGCAAGTAGGCAGGCTTACAGGAAATAAGGCGGCTTACAGGCAGGTAGGGGGGCTTAGGCAGGAGACAGGCTTACAGGCAGGTGGCAGGCTTACAGGCAGGTAGACGGCACAGGCAGGTAGGCAGGCTTACAGGCTGACAGACTCGCAGGCAGGAAAACAGTCAGCCAGTCCATGTATTATGCACAGCAAGGGGATGTATTATCATTCCTGTATATGTTTACATAACCAACGTATGAATGATGTATAACAAAGATATATACACATACATTACCCCTTCATATATCCCCATATAATCTCAAGAATTTTGAAGTCATTCTGCCTAAAAAGAGACAAAAAAATTCCTCAGACTATCTACTATTATGAACTCAAAACTATTATCCTAGATAGTGTACTTAGCTGAGGCTTCCTGCTGGATGAGGTGCACCTAATTACTGAGTAGTACCTTAGTAACATTACTAAATATATATAAATATATATATATATATATATATATATATATATATATAAAATATATATATATATATATATATATTTCTTGGGGAAAACGATGAAACCTTAATGGATCATGCTGCTGATAGAGGGATATTTGGAGGTGATTAGGTTTGATCTGGGGACGGGGCGAGGGGAAAATGGTTGGTGCGGTTCAATGGATCAAGAGCCTTTCACCAGCATCAAGGCGCTTTAAGTCCCTAGAACTGTACTCCTTAGAACGTAGGCGAAAGATACATCAAAATCTACACCTGAAAGATACTTGGTGGGATTGGTCCAAACCTGAACACTCGACAGACGGTGGATACTTCGGGTGAGAATCAGGGAAGCGATGAATACAACGAGAGAGAACTCAATAAGTGTAAGGGGACCACTACTCATCAGCACCCTTCCTTTTTGCATAAGGGAGATTTTTAACACTACTAGCCGGGTTGTGGTGCATATGTCAGGCAGCGGGAGGCGAGCACCAATCGCTTGATCGATCAGGCACTAACTAGTTCTGGTCTGGGACCGCCGCGTGGGCGATGGCCTTCGGAAGCGACCACAGGTGGCTATTAAGACCAATGCACCGGCGGCTCACTAAAAGTATTTTGAACATTCTCATGTGTGTGTATATGTGTGTGTGTGTGTGTGTGTGTGTCATAATGAAAACAATGCCTTGGAATATATAGGAGAGATAGAAGTAGACAGGAGACTTAGTCTACAAACTGCCTCAATATTTTAGCAGTGTTACTGTCACATCTGTTCACGTTACTCCACTCTCAGCCACACAGCTGTGTTTACCAATGGTTCTACTTCTAGTTAACACTATGCAAAATCAAAGTCGAGAACAACAACCAGTATTGGCCCTACTTAAACCGGATGGGTCCTACTACACAGATGACAGCAAGGAAATGAGGGAGTTACTTAAATCCCAGTATGACTCAGTCTTTAGCGAGCCACTAACCAGACTGAAAATCAGAAAACCTAAATGATTTTTTCATGAGAGTGCCACAGAACTTGACAGACGCTTGCCTTTCTGACATCATCACGACGCCAAATGACTCGAAAAGGCAATAAATACATGCCCATGCACTCCGCTCCAGGCCCGAACTCATGGAACTCCGTGTTCATCAAGAACTGCAAGAAGCCCCTATCACATGTTTTTAACATCCTATGGAGAGGGAGCATGGACACTGGGATCGTCCGCAGCTACTAAAAACAACAGACATAGCCCGCTCCACAAAGGGGCAGTAAGCAAAACAAAGAACTACAGACCAATTGCGCTAACGTCCCATATCATAAAAAATCTTTGAAAGGGTTCTAAGAAGCAAGATCGCCACCCATCTTGATACCCATCAATTGCACAACCCAGGACAGCATGGGTTTAGAGCAGGCTGCTCCTGTCTGTCCCAACTACTGGACCACTACGACAAGGTCCTGGATGCTCTAGAAGATAAACAGAATGCATATGTTATATACAGATTTTGCAAAAGCCTTTGACAAGTGTGACCATGGTGTAATAGCACACAAAATGCGTGATAAAGGAATAACAGGAAAAGTTGGTAGATGGATCTATAATTTCCTAACACGTAGAACACAAAGAGTAGTAGTCAACAGAGTAAAGTCTGAGGCAGCTACTGTGAAAAGCCCCTGTTCCACAAGGCACAGTACTTGCTCCCATCCTATTCCTCATCCTCATATCAGACATTGACAGGGATATAAGCCACAGTGCTGTGTCTTCCTTTGCAGATGACACCCGAATCTGTATGACAGTGTCCACCGTTGAAGACACTGCAAGACTCCAAGCAGACATAAACCAAATCTTTAAATGGGCTGCAGAAAACAATATGAAGTTCAATGATGAGAAATTTCAATTACTCAGATACGGAAAACGTGAAGAAATTAAAATCTCATCCGAGTACAAAACTAATTCCAACCACACAATAGAGCGAAAAACTAATGTCAAAGACCTGGGAGTGATCATGTCAGAGGATCTCACCTTCAAGGACCATAACAATGTAGCAATTGCATCTGCTCGAAAAATGACAGGATGGATAATGAGAACCTTCAAAACCAGGGATGCCAAGCCCATGTTGACACTTTACAGATCGCTTGTTCTATCTAGGCTGGAATATTGCTGCACACTAACTGCACTTTTCAAGGCGGGTGAAATTGCTGACCTTGAAAATGTGCAGAGAACCTTCACCGCACGCATAAGTGCGATAAACCACCTCAACTACTGGGAACGCTTGAAGTTCTAAACCTGTACTCTCTAGAACGCAGGCGGAGAGATACATTATTATATACACATGGAAAATTCTCGAGGGCTTAGTACCAAACTTGCACACAAAAATCACTCCGTACGAAAGCAAAAGACTCGGCAGGCGATGTAACATCCCCCGATGAAGAGCAGGGGTGCCACTAGCACGTTGAGGGACAACACAATAAGTGTGAGGGGCCCAAGATTGTTCAACTGCCTCCCAGCATACATCAGGGGGATTACCAACAAGCCCCTGGCTGTCTTCAAGCAGGCACTGGACAGGCACCTCAAGTCGGTACCTGATCAGCCGGGCTGTGGTTCGTACGTTGGACTGCGTGCGGCCAGCAGTAACAGCCTGGTTGATCAGGCTCTGGTCCAACAGGAGACCTGGTCACAGACCGGGCCGCGGGGGCGTTGACCCCTGGAATTCTCTCCAGGTAGACTCCAGGTAGTTCTAAATACTGTGGTGCGGGTGGATGCCAACAGCTGGATATCACTAGCAGCTTCGGAGTAAATACCAGGGTACAGGTGGCCACTGCTGTGTCCACCAACACTGCTGTGTCCACCACAACCGCCACCACTGCTGTGTCCACCACAACCGCCACCACTGCTGTGTCCACCACAACCACCAACACTGCTGTTTCCACCACCACAGCCACCACTGCTGTGTCCACCACAATCACCACCACTGCTGTGTCCACCACAACCACCAACACTGCTGTTTCTACCACCACAGCCACCACTGCTGTGTCCACCACAATCACCACCACTGCTGTGTCCACAACCACCACCACTGCTGTGTCCACCACAACCACCACCACTGCTGTGTCCACCACAACCACCACCACTGCTGTGTCCACCACAACCACCACCACTGCTGTGCCCACCACAACCACCACCACTGCTGTGTCCACCACAACCACCACCACTGCTGTGTCCACCACAACAACCACCACTGCTGTGTCCACCACAACCACCACCACTGCTGTGTCCACCACAACCACCACCACTGCTGTGTCCACCACAACAACCACCACTGCTGTGTCCACCACAACCACCACCACTGCTGTGTCCACCACAACCACCACCACTCCCCCTACAACTACCATTACTATTGTCATACTCTGGGTGGCTTATTGTTAACTGTTCTAATGTAATTGCTCTACTACCATCAGTTTACCCCAGCATACCATCAGTTTACCCCAGCATACCATCAGTTTACCCCAGCATACCATCAGTTTACCCCAGCATAGTAACTGCCTGAATCCAGTTGATTCTTAAGTTTCTGTTTCAGTGGGTTTGTTCCATTCTGTTATAATTCTGCCAAAAAAAATACATGCATTTGTGTTGCTTCTTTTGCCTTAAAGTTTCATTGCATTGTTTGGAATATCTGACTCTGAACTTCAAATGGTCCTTCATGTTTGAGTATATCAAAACACTTTAGTATACTGAGGGTATGAATGAGATCTAGTAGTCTCTGTTTCCTGAGAGAGAAATCTTTAACGTGCTTCGAGTCTTTTATATACATAAGTTCTGTTTGTGTGGGGTCTCCTGCATAATTTCGTTTTTTATGAAATTTGAAGACCAAAAGTAGACTGCATAGTCAAGGTGCTGTCCAACAAGTGATTTCTAGAGTCAATATGCCATCTGGTGTTTTGTGCTAGAAGTTTTTACCTATTAAACCTAGCATGCTGGTAGCTTTACTACTGTCTAATAGTAGTGAAGCTGATAGTTTCGAGGTGGTATACTCCAAGATCTCCTTCCACTGGTGTGTGGGAGTACATGGGAGTACACAAGGAAGACGGGGAGCAGAGGACCTGCATGTCCGAGGCTGTGAAGGGGAAACTGGAAAAGTCATACAAGGAGCCTGGTAGTTAATACGGCAAAGTTCGCCACACGTCGGGCTGTGTGTGGAGAGTGACCTGGGTGATGCTGCTCTCATCTTAGGTACGTGTGTCGTGAGTAGCTTTGTAAGTTGCTGTTTGTTGTTGTTGTTCGTGGTGGTGGTGGTGGTGTCTTTTTTCAGTGGTAGAATTGGATGTTATTGCTAGTGTGGGTTGTAGTGTTGATGGTGGTAATGCTGGTGGTAGTGTTGGTAGTTATTGGTGGTTATGGGTGCTGGTGGGGGAGCTTCTGTTGTTCGTGCTGTTCTTGCTGCTGCTCTTGTTGCCACTGCTCCTCTTTTTGGTGCTGCTATTTTTGTTTGCTGCTGATGTCGCTACCGTTGTTCTAGCTGCTGGCTCCTTTTCTGCCAATGTTGCTGTTAATTCAACCCTTGGAAAGTCGCCTCAGTAAGGAAGCTGGCGAGCCAAGTAAGCCCCACCTAAGCCGCTTCCCAGCCCAGACTAGTCCGGAAAAGCCCAGCTTAACCCAACAACCGCCGTGTTTTCCTCCAGTAAGGAGTTCATAAGCAACAATGGGACGATTATCACGACAGGATCGCTATTATGAGGCTTATACGAGACGCAACTAAGTCCATTCTACTTTGTTAAGCACTAGAGAGACTACGAACTGAGGTGGTCAGCGTAACTCACCATTCCCGCATGACGTTCCACCCCGTAGCTAGTAGTACTAACAGCCTGACGGATCAAACAAGTAGGAGACGAGGCAAGACTGTTCACCACCACCAGTCAAATATGCATTTAAAATAGAGATTAAACTCTCAAGTGTGTATACACAGTGATATACATCCCTCGGTGTATACACAGTGATATACATCCCTCGGTGTATACACAGTGATATACATCCCTCGGTGTATACACAGTGATATACATCCCTCGGTGTATATATTCTGTGAGTTTCATATATGGGATGCCATCAGCGAATGGGGATTTTTGAAGACTTAAAAATAGGTAGCTTCGAATAGGTAATTACAGATACACAATTACAAAAATAGGTAAATACAGTAGGTAATTACCTATGAGTAAGACGGTGGGCAAACTAATATACAAGAATTAAAAATTAGTAATTATGTTTAACTGGACTACTTGATAGTTCAGGGGGTCACCGCCCCTCCGCCCCCCTGCATAAACATTAGCCTTCCCACTTAACCTATACTGTGTTTTATATGATTTGTCAGGCTGTTTGTGCTAGCAACACCCATTCCAGCTTCAAATTCCTATTTACAGCAGAGGACCTCTCTGGGGAGGATAGTTAAGGGGAAGGAGGTTAAAGCCAGCAGTATA
Source organism: Cherax destructor (assembly GCA_009830355.1). Classification (NCBI taxonomy): domain Eukaryota; kingdom Metazoa; phylum Arthropoda; class Malacostraca; order Decapoda; family Parastacidae; genus Cherax; species Cherax destructor. The sequence continues at coordinate 4,494 of WNWK01004446.1, read as the reverse complement.
GTTAGATAAGGGGAAGGAGGTTAAAGCCTGCAGTATAGTTAGATAAGGGGAAGGAGGATAGATTCTTTAACCTATCAAGACTGTAAAAGGACAGACTGGACAGATAAAAGGACAGACTGGATAGATAGAAGGACAGACTGGACAGGCAGGACACATAAAAGGACAGACTGGACAGATAAAAGAACATACTGGACAGATAAAAGGACATACTGGACAGATAAAATGACAGACTGGACGGACAGTAGAGACAGCCACAGCCAACATAATCTGCAATTTGATAGATAAAACCAAAGATATTCTGGTGCTGCTCTTCAAAGATATGTCCGTGTATGAGAGAGAGAGAGAGAGAGAGAGAGAGAGAGAGAGAGAGAGAGAGAGAGAGAGAGAGAGAGAGTATTGGGCAGACGTGTTCAAGGGTGGGAATGGTTAGTGGTGGCGTCAGCGTGAAGATTCCCAATTCCAGGCTCTCTTGTTGCTGTCAGGGTCCCCAGCCTGCCTCGAAATAGGGGCCGGAATAACGCGGGATAACGAGGGATAGGCGGGGGCTTAAATCTTCATTTGGGGAGGACGGGGATAGGCGGGTGATGGGACAGCAGCAAGTTGGTATCCCCGGCTCTCCTGTAGCTGAACGATGATTTATGAAAACACCGGAGAAATGTGAGATGGGATGAAGTGAATGCAGGACGAGAAAAATATATCTTCGCCAGTTTTGTTGATCGAAATGTTACGATTTACGACACTGAACGTGAAGAAACGAATATTTTTATTTGGGACTGTACCAAAGCGAAGTTTTTTGCCCGGTGAAAGTCTGTAAATACCCACGAAATAGATTTTCTTTTTTTTAGACTGTACAGATGCTTCATCGATTTTTTTTTTTTTAGATTTTTGCCGTCGAAGTGGCTAGTGTATCGTGCATCTCCTATCCATCCTGTGGATAGTAGTACAAGAGCATAGGGATACACAATAGGTCTAGAAACTAGGCCTATTTATCACACCTAAGAGAGTTAAAATGAGAACATCAGAATTTTTATATCTACGATTATCTTATTTGTTGCAAGCAAATGTAAGATATTTAAATATGTCTGGTTTCTTATTTTCATTAATAACATGCTCTGACATGTCACATATATTATGTTTTTGTTTTCCTATTATCTTGTCTATCTCTTTATGGCTGGTTATATGTGCTGTTAGTTTATGTGCTGCCACACTGGCTACATGCTCTTCACTAGAGAGTGTCGTGTACGCTCAAGCTGTGTAACACTCTTCAATTCTCCATCAACTTCTAATCTTTCCTTCGGTTTTGCTTCCACTAGAAGTCACCTTAGAGTGTTCGTTTGTCCAGAAGGTCGTTCAGTGATCCGTTGAATCTATGTCTGCTTCACTGGAGGTGAGTACGAGGTCCAACCTCGCAGGTTCATCTCTTCTCTCGTCGATTTTTTTTTTTTAGTGATACTATGCCGAAATTTTGCATTAAACGATTAAAACACAAACTCAGTTCCATCTTTACGTAACAAAAATAAATATTGCGTACATTATAATGTTCGTGTTGAAGAAATCGTGATGAATTAACAAGTCTTTCTTATTGAACTCAAAATATGCACAGAGTAAAAAGTTTATTTGGGGTTTTATTTAAAACTGTCCCCCCCCCATAGTGTTTGTGTAATGAAATGCTGTTACGATCCTCGCCTGTAGACCACTGATTAGTTTAGTGCTTATCCTAACAAAAGCACAGCAGGTGCTAGCAAGTATCGAAGTACTACTCACTATCTGAGTCATTCAAGGCGAAATGAGATCTTTAAAGTCTTTTCCGGATTTTATTTAAGAATATACTAAGATTTTCAGGGCACTTAGTAAAATAAGTAAATAATACAACCTCCTTACTCTTAGGAGGGATGTAAACACTTTAAATGGGGCCTTTTCTTTCACTCTTGTATAATATATATATATATATATATATATATATATATATATATATATATATATATATATATATATATATGAGTAATCAACTCTAATATGGCACCACGAGTTAAATTGTCTGTACTGTCTTAACATAATAACATTAGTAAAGAGGATATTTGTCGTTTCCTCTGAATTGAAACACTTCACAATGTCAGCAACGAGTTAGAGTTAATCACAAGACTTAGGCGGACGATCAGTGTACTGGTGGTCTTTCGGTACCACTGTTTTCCCGAGAGAATCAGAATTCGCTAGTGAAATATAGCTCCAAAGATTATTCTGGAGATAGGACTGAGGGACTAGGAGAGTCTTTTAGGTAATACTCACTATACCAGAGGTGAGAGCGAACTCCCTGAGTACAACGCCTGGGTTTGACGTCAACTCTGTATAGGTGAGGGTGGAGAAGTACAAACGATCCACTAAGTGGTTCACGCCTAATCTTTGAACTCTTCAAGTCACCTAGTTTCCTACCTAAACATATACATAAATAATACCAGTCATATAATTTAGAGTCATATAATATTATAAACAAGAGGAAGCTTTAATTTAGCTATTAAAGAAACCCTGAGTATAATATTAAGTGAAAAATCCCGTATTAACATTAAACTATGACCAAGGGGCATAACAAAGGCACATTAAATGCTTACTGAAAAGATTGACTTGTGTGTGAGCCTGTGTTGCCTCCCGTGTGAGCCCGTGTCTTGCCTCCCGTGTGAGCCCGTGTCTTGCCTCCCGTGTGACCCTGTGTGTTGCTTCCCGTGTGAGCCCGTGTCTTGCCTCCCGTGTGAGCCCGTGTCTTGCCTCCCGTGTGAGCCCGTGTCTTGCCTCCCGTGTGAGCCCGTGTCTTGCCTCCCGTGTGAGCCCGTGTCTTGCCTCCCGTGTGAGCCCGTGTCTTGCCTCCCGTGTGAGCCCGTGTCTTGCCTCCCGTGAGCCCGTGTCTTGCCTCCCGTGTGAGCCGTGTCTTGCCTCCCGTGTGAGCCCGTGTCTTGCCTCCCGTGTGAGCCTGTGTCTTGCCTCCCGTGTGAGCCCGTGTCTTGCCTCCCGTGTGAGCCCTAGTGTCTTGCCTCCGAGTGTGACCCGTGTCTTGCCTCCCGTGTGAGCTACCGTGCTTGTGTGTGAGCCTGTTTGCCTCCGGTGAGCCCGTGTCTTGCCTCCCGTGTGAGTCCGTGTCTTGCCTCCCGTGTGAGCCCGTGTCTTATTACACCTGTATGAGCCCGTGTCATCAATTAGGTGTGACCCCGTGTCATCACCATCCTTGGGAACCTGCGTTTGTTTACCAATACCACGTTTGAGCGTGCCAGTGGGCTGGCATAATTACAAATTGCATTCTCCTTACGTAGCTGTGTTGACATAATACACAGCTTGCCACAACTAACCACGACGCATCAGAGCTGAACTTTTTTTTGAAGCCAAGTATTTCTTCCAAGCAAAATATTATGACTTTCATTCCTAATAAATAATTTTGGAAATCTCAGAGATGTGTATCTTGCAATGTATATATCTCTCAATGAATATACAACGAGATGCATGTATTTCTCAGTGTATAAATGATATGTGTTCGTATCTCTGTGTTTATACACCGAGATGTGTGTATGCATCTCTCAGTGTATTTTCACCGAGATGTGTGTATTTCCCAGTGTGTATGCACCAAAATGTGTATCTTTCAGCGTATATACACCGAGAGCATGGGATGTGAGCAGTACTCGAGCAAGTGATATGTGGAGTGAAGAACTTACGGGAAAAATTGGGTTACGTTCCAAATACCTAAACAAAATAAAAGAAGTATTTTTTTTTTCAATTCTCAATTTGGCTACAATAACAACATAGCTGTTTAACACTCATGCTTCCAAACAACTTCACTGTTTACATCTGAGAGGCTGCCGCGAGGAGGTTAATGAGATATGTGTTTACTCTTGAGGGAGGGAGGGAGGTGGAAATCTGCCGAGGTGTTGAGCATCTGACACTCCGAGGAGTATTAATATTTTTATTAGTAATTAAAATAATAAACAATATTAGTAACGATCTTTGTTTCTTCAAAGAACAGATCTAGCTGACATCATTGGCATACTATATAGAAAGCACCTGGTTATGCAGAGCATTTTGGACAGTTTAGGTTACTCTTGTCCCCCAGGATGCGACCCACAACAGTCGGCTAGCACTGAGGTACCTACTTACTGTTAGGTGAACATGGACAGCAGGTGTGAGGTAAAAATACCCCGTGCCGGTGATCGATCCTGGACCCCTCAGTTTTGATGTGGTAGTATGAGTAGCCAGCAATAGAAGCAACAGCATCAAGAGCAGCAGCAACAGAAATACCAACAGCAATAACAGCAGCAGGAATAATGGTAACAGCAGCAACAGCAGCAGCAAAAACAGCAGCAGCAAAAACAGCAGCAGCAACAGCAGCTTGGGAGGGGGACTCCCAGCAGCGGCTGGCGACGGGGTCATATAGTTAGAATTATCGATAGACCATAATCGGCTTAAACTCTGGTGTGGAAGCAGAGGAATACCACCCTTACCTCGCCACCCTTTAAA